>JZLH01S0253847.1:33161-44113 GCA_001188425.1 Eucidaris tribuloides | reverse complement strand
TTACTCCTCGTGCTCACGAGGAACGCGACTGATATTAGCAAATAGCAATTACTTTGTTGTTTAAGATTCACTCTTTTAAACTTTTGAACGTGATTTCCACTTCCTTGGGAGTAAAATTTCACTTTGCAGATGTCAAAGTACCAATCTGTACCAATATGTCACTCACGGGGAGTGGATATGATATTAGTAATCACTCCTTTTTGAAGATGCACTCTTTTAAAACTGATTTCCACTCCTTTTGGAGTGGAATTCCACTCTTAAAGATGTCAAAATTGGGGTCAAAATATTATATCTTTCATTGAAGTGGAGATTCCACTCTTTTGCTTTCAGAGAGTAACATTTCTCCAATTATGGTTACAGCCAAGTACCATACCTGTTTTCTTCCATAGACCAGTGTGTTACAGCTGAAAGTCCACCGAATGATTTATTCATGAGTGATATTTGTACATTATCTTACTAGCATAACGTTCTAAAATGTTTATAGGGTATTTCTTGCTCATTCCAGCACCATGACGTAACTGCCACATCAGAGTTTGACATCTGTTTTTAAATTGAACTTTCACATTGAACGATGTCTTTTAAGTGTGACTTTAATTGTAACATTATCCGTGGATATACCTGAGTGACCAAAACAGGATCATAATGAATATGATCGATTACACACTTTCATTGAAAGAATTAGGGATGTAAATACATTCATGAAATACAAACATAGGTGTTCAGATAAGAGGACAAAAATAACCCCTCGTAACAATGACATTTTTTTTTATAAAGCAATGATTGCAATCGTATTATTTTCAAAATTATTCGTGATACATTTTGTGATGTACTCTCGAGTTCCGATATATTTGTGATATATTATTTGCGATACAGTCGTTATAATAGTCGTTATGTATTCGTGATTATGGTCGGGACATATTCTTGAAATATAGTAATATATTCGTTATGTATTCATAATGTATTCGTGATACAGTGTGATACAATATTAGTTTCAGAAAGTCAGAAACACATATCAAAACAGCAAGAAAACGTGTAGAAATTGCATAATCGTCGCAAATAATACAGATGCCCAAGATATTGATCAGCACGAAAATGCAAAGTGGGTGATTTCGTATTTCAAAAGGGAAATCGTGCATGCCCTGCCGTGCGATCAAAAATGATAACTCCGACTAGTCCCAAATATTAAACTCTTGGTATTGTTTATCTCAAACAAAATGGCCTTCTTTCTACTATAACTGTTTATTGCTAAAGCATATAGTTCAGGGGTCTGTTCCATAAAGCTGTTCGAAAGTTATGCATGACTTACGAATGACTTAAAATATGTCAAAAAGCCAAATGTGATTCTCAAACTATTGAAATTACATCTGTTCATGTTCAAATATGCAAACATAGATTAACATTCCTATTCTTTATAACCATTTTACAAGCATTTCAATGCAAACTTTATTTTTGGACAAAATCTATAATTGGCAGTAATTATACTTTCTAAAAATGATATGAAAAACTTTTGGCATTTCACTTGGCATTTCATATTCGATTCGTTCATGCATGAAGTCATGCGTAACTTTACGAACAGCTTTATGGAAACAGGCCCCAGTTTTTGCTCAAACTCACAGACTCCAGATATCGCCCTTCCACGAGCTCTCGCCTGACAGAATCGTCGGAACTCGCCGTAGCTGAGAGGTCGAGGCCGCAAAACGGTGGAAGCAAATTGCAACGATTGGATGCAAAACGACAATGCAAATCCAAAATCTGTGCAAAAAAAATGGAGACAAAAAAAAAATAACTTGAAAAACAATATACATCTGTTGTGGTAACGAAACACAGTCAATTGGTTGTAAAAAAAGTACTTTATATGAACAAAACGTTTAGATATATAACATGATTATAGTAAACATTGAATTGTCCTGGGGCCACGTTTGGGTTTTTCGGGGGGGGGGGGCGGGCAATAATGCCGCGTGTAAAAGGCTGAGGGATATCCCCAGGTCCGGAAAACAAACGAAACCTTAGTTTAGACCAGAATAAATTACCAACCGCCTCATCTAATGCTGTTGTCCGTTTAAGAAAACAGAGGTAACACGAACATTAAATGTCAAGAGTAATAGTGGTCAAAATATAATTGTGCCATAAATTTTTTTTTATGAGTATCAGACATCACATAAGGTCCAGCCGCGTTAACGAATGAAAAAAGGCAATCTCCAAACTGAAAACAATTCGCACGTCGCATTTGAAAAAAATACAAAAGATGAAAGATATATATTTTTTTACAGGGGATCACGGGAGAAGTCCATCCTATCTAACCCTCTCGACAAACTTTTCATTTACGTGTTAAATTTTCATCTCAGCTCTTACCAGATATTTTAATATTCCACGATTCATCCAGAAGGATATTTTCACACTTGAGATCTCTAAAAGAAACAACAATGATAAACAATAATATAATTGATGACGGTGATGATGATGATGATGATAATAATAATAATAATAATAATAATAATAATAATAATAATAATAATAATAATAATAATAATAGTAATAATAATAATAATTATACTACTACTACTACTACTACTACTACTACTACTACTACTACTACTAATAATAATAATAATAATAATAATAATAACTGTTTTACAATTTTTAAACTGAATTAATCATGAAAATGCCCGCATAAACAAGTGAGTTTTCAAAATAATATTGCATGTTACTACAGATTGGGGTTTTCGAACATTTAACGTAAAATCATAGAGGTCAATATTATTTTGACGATGGAGATTAACAGAAATTCAGTTTTATGTTTTTTGCAGGGCTGGTGTGACCTGCCAGAACAGCCCATCCCTCATGTGCGCGAGCATGTGTGTATGTCTGTGTGTCTGTCTGTGTGCATGTATGTGTGTATGTGTGTGAGTTTGTGTGTGATGATGTACTAAGTTGATTTAAAAAGCGTAATAACACAGTAAAGACTTATCTGTAACCTATAGCTATCTACTTTAGATGACAACTTATTACAGTCTTTTCATCCGAACAAATTTATTGTTCCACTATTTTCAAATTTATGAAAACGAGCACATCTGCAGGTAGAGCCACATGGTGCTGTACTTACCTGTGAACTACATTCAGGTTGTGGCAATAGGCCACGCCCGCCACGATTTGCCGGAAAAGTTGTCTGGCTTTCTCTTCCTGTACCGCCATCCCCGTCTCGAGAACGCTGTCATTAATGTATGACAGAATGTCACCGTTGGGGGCATACTCTAAAACCAGATACAGACCCCTCTCGCTACGAAAGAACTCGTAGAGTTGAATCTAATGAAACGAAATATAATATCTTCATTATGTTTGTCAGTTAGGTATATTACAAATTACCAACAAAGCCGTAAAAATGACTCAGAGCAGACTGCTTCACTGATTTAAATTTGATGATTGACTTATGTCTTGTCTTTGAAACATTACTTCGTTCGTATTTTATGTGCAGAATGACGCTATGAGATGCAATTGAAAATGGAAGATACTGACACCTTTTTTTAAACCACATGACACTTGGTAGATGTATCAGCCCATAACTGATCAGAGTTATTGAAGTTATTTCTTTTTAAATCGTTATATCTTTCACGTTTTATTTATCATCTACGAAGAGTCAGAGACAGAAATCTTTAAATCATATCTACACAATTTCTTTTTCTTCTCCAGGTGGATACATTATTGAATGATATATTACACTCTGAATGTTTCCGAATAAACATTCTAATAAGTATGTGTCTACTGCAATGGTTTATTTTTTATCATACTGTATTTAGGCTGAAAAAGTATGTTTAAATTGACGATAATATAGGTACAATCATCATCTTACAGGAATTTCACAACACATACCAAATTGTTATGTTTATATGTAATCTTCATGGCATCTATCTCTCTCGGCATGAACTTGTTGACATATTCCATCGGAGCATCTTTCCGGGAAATGATCTTTATTGCAACCTAAAATAGCAAATAAATATCATGGAAAAGGAAAAGAAAGCAACTGATCAGAAAATAAAAGGACAGAGCAAGGCCCCGGAAAAAAGACACATGTCAAAACGCTTATAGGGTGTGCCGACAACAAGTGCAGATCCGGTGCCGGTGAAACCGGAACAATTATTTTTCCAGAATGTGTGCAGTGTATATTTGTTTCGTTCGTGGTTATGATATTATGGTTTGGTCTGTACAGTATTCAGTGTAATCATGGAGGTAGAAGAGAGACTACCTCCATGGTGTAATAATTATGTTCCAGATTATGAAAATAACGTCGATGGCTACTTCTGTATAATCGTAATTTCAGGCAAATATTCTTGTAAGTAATTTCTAATGTCAAATATCATGTATGTATGTATGTTTTATTAAACTTCATCAAAATATATTTGACATTTTGTTCACATTAATATATATTATAAATCATATAGTGGTAACAAAAACAACAACATGAATATTTATGTTTGTAACTTGTAGAGTAACGATCGACTGTTTCGCTGGTTCATTGAATGATGGATTCATGAGTATATACACGTAGAGAGATATTATAGAAGAGATAGATAAATAGATAGATAAACAGACAGACATATCGATGGACAGATAGATAGCTAGATAGATAGAAAGATAGATAGATAGATAGATAGATAGATAGATAGGCAGATAGATAGATAGATAGATAGATAGATAAATAGATAGAATCATAGATAGATAGATAGATAGATAGATAGATAAGATAGATAGATAGATAGATAGATAGATAGGCAGATAGATAGATAGATAGGCAGATAGATAGATAGATAGATAGATAAGCAGACAGAGAGACAGAGAAGATAGATAGATAGAATCATAGATAGATAGATAGATAGATAGATAGATAGATAGGAAGATAGATAGATAGATAGATAGATGGATAGATAGATAGAGACGGATAAATATATAGATAGAATCATAGATAGATAGATAGATAGATAGATAGATAGATAGATAGATAGATAGATGGATAGATAGATAGATAAATAGATAGATAAATAGATAGATAGAATCATATATAGATAAATAGATAGATAGATAGATAGATAGATAGATAGATAGATAGATAGATAGATAGATAGATACGGATAAATATATAGATATATTAATTTCGGCCCGAAGGTTACATGGAAGTAAATTTGTGTACGTGTGAATTAATTTCTCTCTTTTTAAAATGACATTTTCATGATTATATTCAATACTTTTCAAACTCCCTTTTCCGTTCATGTATTCTATGAACAGAAAACAATTATTAATTTTGATCGATTCGTTAAATGCTGGACGGATGAATTGACCATCTTTCCGTCCTATCATCTTCGTCTATTACCACTATCCTTTATATATGCAAGAAACCAAACGCATATCCAGGGGAGTGTTTTGGGGTATTCAAACACCCCCTTCCCCTTTTTAACCCTCCCCCATTACAAACGGAATAAATGAATAAGAACGATTGTCGGATGGTGTTTGGCTAGTAAAAAAAAAAAGAAGAAGGTTTGATTTGGTAGGCAGAAATGCTTTTCGTCGGTGTCGGCCCCCTGCCCCCTGCCCCTCCCCCCCCCGCTTGTCGAATGGTGTTTGGCTAGTAATAAATGTTTATTTGGCAGGCAAAAAATTGCCTGCAGATGAACACCCCTCTTTAAAACATCCTGGATACGCCAATGCAAGAGACTATTCATTTCCTGCAGTTTGGAACAACTTTTTTTTTAAATGACAGACAAAACCAGGTTGATTAAAAGAAAAACAATCATTTCCAGTCATCCATCACCTTTACCCCACGAATAACTTCATACACTCCAAGTTCCTTTAAGAAATTCATTAAAGGATTTGACTAACAAAATAACAGCATGTTCTACCTTTTCATGTGTGCGTGTGTGTGTGTGTGTGTGTGTGTGTGTGTGTGTGTGTGTGTGTGTGTGTGTGTGTGTGTGTGTGTGTGTGTGTGTGTGTGTGTGTGTGTGTGTCTGTCTGTGTGTCTGTGTGTTACAAAATCTGTGCATGGGTGAGTATACAGGAATTATATGGACATTACCATATTATGTCCTTTACTGGTCAAATCGTCTCTCAGTTTTGGACTCTTGGCAATTTTCTTGTCCATGACACACGCCAGCTTGACCTTGGCGTAGGCTCCTGACCCCAGGGTTTTGTCGGTGAGTATGTATCCATGCCGTTTACAGTCGGCCGCTTCGACGGCAGAATGATCCTAGATAAATAAATGAATAAATGAATAAATAAATTGATAAATAAATGAATAAATGAATAAATAAATTGATAAATAAATGAATAAATGAATAAATAAATAAAATAAAATAAAATAAACAAATATAAATAAATAAATATATAAATGAATAATAAAAAGTGACTAACTAACTTACTAAGTAACTAATTAACCAACTAACTAAGTAACGAACGAACTAGCTAACGAACTAAACAAATAAGCAACAGAAGTGTTGCATGTCTTTCTTTACAAGATGAAAAGTTTAAACAGACGGGATATTTACCACGGAGGTTTAACTTAAGATACAGGTGTTAAAATTGGATTTTAGTCGTTATTCGGGGTTAATTTGTCTATGGATACTCGCTCTCAGAATCTCATAAACTAGTCCAATAATCAACAGAATCGAACATTTCTGGAATTTGTATATTAGGTACACTAACCTGGGCCTTAGGTGCCTGCTTTACTCCAACAGACTGTGCCTGATTGTGGATGGTGAACGTCATCGGAGCGATGTTCCGGCCGGCTCTGACTGGAAGACAATCAGTATTGATAATGGCGGTTATCCAGGTTCGAAGGTTCGAGATTTCGGAGGTTCGTTTCCCCGACGGTTCCTTAGTCCAAAGGATCAAATATTATTATACCACCACGCATGGCGGATTAATTTTATTTTCGGATCAACGAGCCCTCAGGTACAGAGGTACAGGAAATGTGTGCTCAGAATAATGAACCTTAGGAGTAACGAGCCGCTACAGGGGAACCAGTGGCGATGGTGATACCAGGGAATAGGGATGGCGAAAACTCTCGGGGGGAGGGGGATGCCAACCCCTAAGTATTATGAATTATACATTACGAGATAACCCCTGATTTTTTTTTACATTTTGAAAATTTAAGGGGCGGCCACCCACTCTGCCCCCTCCCGCGGCGCAACCCGTGGGGGAAGGAAGGGGCGCCAGGTGTTTCTTTAAAAAAAAAATCATGCTGAATGCAAATGCAAGCTGGAATGAATGGAAAATAAATGATTATTATTATAACAATATCGGAAGAGATCCATGCCATAGTATGGTGAATAGAACAGTTCAACAAATTACTGTAGATGAAGAGAAAATGTACATCCCCGGGGGGGGGGGGCACTCGACTTACAAAGTGATACCTATGTGCCGCACCGAAATCGAAAATCGGGGGCTCTGGAACGGGCTTCGTAGCAACAAAATGGGGGTCTCTGCGAACTCGTAGGCTAAGGCTTCCAGAAAACTCAAATGCTATGCTCTGGAACTGCACCGCGGCGAAGTTTGGCGGCCGGCTGAAATGGCAATGCTCGTGGCTCGCGGCCGGCCGCCTTTGCGGCGCGGCCGAGCGAAAAATCAGAAGCGGAACGGCAAATTTGGGGGTCTCTGGAACTGAAAAAATCAAAAATTTTCTGTGATTTCTGAAATTGAGATGCTCTGGAACGGAAATTTGGGTGAAAATGGGGGGTCTCTACCGGCGGCACATACGTATCACACAAGCGATTTACTAATTCGCAGATAGCCATATGGGCCTCAAGTCAAATTTGTCATATTTGTGCCAGGCCAACTGTGTAAAAAATGCAATGGCAAACAGGATTACAGGATTATTGGATAGAATAGGGAAACAACGTGACAACCCTTACAAATAAATAAATGAATAAATAAATAAATAAATAAATAAATAGATAAATAAATAAATAAATAAATAAATAAATAAATAAATAAATAAATAAATAAATAAATAAATAAATGAATGAATGAATGAATGAATGAATGAATGAATGAATGAATGAATGAATGAATGAATGAATAAATAAATAAATAAATAAATAAGTAGGTAAGTAAGTAAGTAAGTAAGTAAGTAATACGGTGAAAGGATGTATAACCTCCCCCCCCCCCCTCCTGCGGGTCAGAAAATATAAGTAGTCATCCTTGACATGAAAAGCTATTCTTCATCCCTTCTTAATCACAAAAATGTGTAGATAGGACCTATACATATAAGTCACGAAACTTGATGAAAGACAGGCAAAATAAGGCAATATGCTTATACCACTTTTCTTACCATGGAAGAGGATTCCCCCTTCCCACGGCCCCCCCCCCATTTCAGCGACTATCAACAATCACCACACTTTTGAGTATGCTTAAACGGGGTTAACATTTTCGAAGGCAAATTAATGTCACATCCTGGGAGGGGAAAACCATCACTGTCTTACCATTAATTTATTAACTCCAACGTCATAATGCTAATTATGTTTGCATTCCCGTGTCCGTTGATTAGTAATTTTGACCCCTTTTCGACGTTTTATTTTTTGACACGCGTGGGTATCACTCAAGTCAGCGGATGACACCACCACCTACCCCCCCCCCCCCCGGTCGCTATATGCATACGTCTATCGACGGCAAAAGCATCGTTTCTTCTCAAAAACGTCGATCTAGTTTTCACTGAGAGAGTTTGTCCCTTCTTCAAGACGTCGTCAAAGCCACAGGAGTCAAACTCAAATCAACCTTTTTTTTTGGACAAGCATGATACCCTTAATTCCCCTGGCCAATACTTACGATCTTGCCGGATGCCTTCGTTCTTAATTTTCGGGAAGCGTGCCGCTATCGGCTATACGCCGATATGAAATCTACGACATTCATGCTTCTTCCCAACTGTGTAAAGTGTATGGCTTCGACTAAATGCACTTAATCATAATAATTTTATATTTTTTGAGTTTCTCTTTAGCTTAAGACAGCCATGTCACTTCGCTCTGCATGTGTTTCCATGGATTTGTTTTCAAGTTTGGAGAGATCTCTCTGTGGTACAGTGGTGTGACATCATAATCTCCTGAGGCTGAGCGCTCTGGAAAAGCGACGCGCTGCTTGACATTGCGTATTATTATTACGTCATCGGCATACGCGCTTTGCCATGTGCTTGTACGGGTCTTTATGAGGGCGGGGCCGGGGGGGGGGGTTACATTGGCCAAAAGGGGAATACCCGTCCATCGGCGCACGCGTGCAAAATAAGCGCAAATGCGCGTGTAATCAGCGCGAGTCGTCATGCCCGCTTTCGAGTCAGATGGGGGCCTTGAGCTGACGGGGCACTCAGGGCAGTGCTTTTTGATCCGGGTTTTGGATACTACCGAAATGTTCGCTATTTCAAATCGCTGTATACTTGAAACTAAATTCAGTTTCTTTTTAAAATTCTATTTCATAAAAGAAAGAAAGAGAGAAAATTCACTGAAATTTAGTGTCTTTGGTGCTTGATAAAAAGTAAAAGAGAACAACACGAATGAACGAAAATGGCCTAGTATGATGATAACAATACAGTATCAAAATTGATTATAATATGGTTGAATAAATGAAGGTGATTTAAATCAATCAATACATGACCAAAAATACGACATGTGTCTTGGGCGTGAATTGAAAAAAGTAGGCCTACCTTGCAGCACAAACTAACAAACTTAGTAGAAATGAAAGAGTTTTAGACACAATAAAATCATTTTTTTTTATTTCATAGTAGATTTAATTACTTAGATTTCATTATTTAGATTTCATTATATTATTTAGTTTTCGTTTCACTAATATACGCCACCCACAAGCGCACGGCCATGCAGCTGTCGCGTCGGAGTTGCCTATTGCAGGGCTAGGGGTGGATCCAGAACCGGGATCAAATTCCAAAAGGGGTGGGTGGGGCCGGGGGTGAGGCCCCTTTTTGGCTGAATCCCGTTAAAATGAAAGAATTTGACCAAAACAGGGGGCTGGGCCAATTACCCCCCCCCTCCGATCCGCCCCTGTACTTGGTCTCTCTCGCCTCTCATTACAAGGTGTAGGCTACACCATGCGCGTGTGAAAAAACGAGTAAAAAGGGTTGTTTTTCACGGTTGGACGATGTACTCACGTACTTGAAAAGGGTATCAAAATCGCCATAATCGGAAAAAAAGGGAAAAGGGTATACTTTTAACAGAAAGCCGCTGTCCATTCATTCATTCATTATATTTGTAGTTTATGTGGGCGACGTGGACCTGAACTGAGTGATAATTTGAGCTTGGTTTCCGTGGGTTTCATTCAGTCATTCATTCTTTCATTCACTCATTCACTCATCATTCCTCATTCATTCTTCATTTCATATTTTTTTGTGAAATGATATTGAATAGTCCATACTCGTACCTGGCATGCCTGCATGGAGGATATGGGTCACCAGTCCTGTTGAATTAAAATTAATATTTGTTATGTGAATCCTGTCTCCAATATCGGCGGGCCCCTTCTAAAAATAACTATGGTTCAGTAAGTATCAACATCATCAGTTATAGCCGCCTTTAAAGGTTAGTGGACATCATATGGGAACACTTGAAAATGGCCTCAAGAACCAAATGAGTTAAATATATTCCAGCTGATATCATAGCAAATGTGAATCTCCCACGTGGGAGGATTTGTCGTGTAATTTGTTTACTTAAGGAGAATCAAGCATAAACATAGGAGTATCTTATTCTTTGCCAGGGTAGGATTAAAATAAGCCCCATAGACAGCCACACAGCAGGTTTCCATGCTACTAGTTATATGACATTGTTTGTTTTAGAATGAGTGAACGTTTGACTACAAGATTTTCACAGGAGAAGCCTTGCATAGTTTACTTGATTCTAGAGTAGTATCAAGCCCAATGTGAGGACTACCCCCAATGATGTCATTTACCTTTAAGTTCTGTTAGGGGGTTATAA
>JZLH01S0253836.1:21040-36203 GCA_001188425.1 Eucidaris tribuloides | reverse complement strand
CCACCTTTACTGTTCATTGCCTGAATTGGGGAGTCTTTCTGTTTGTCACCTGAACAGTTGCATTCCTGAACCACTTAAAAAAAATTGCCACCTCCCAACCTTCTAAATTATGTAGTTACATTGCGGTTACCACTTCTCACTATGGACTTCAGTGTTTTGCTTTAAAATTGACTTACAGGTATGACAAACTTCTTATATTTTCGATAGATTTTGTCCCTCTTCTCTGGATCCTCAGGATAGAGTTCATTTACATCATTAAGTCGTAGGAGAAGATGACGTTTCAGAATCATACCAAAGAGGGAGTTAAGCGCTTCTGCTGGCGTCTGAAAATACAGGAAACAAAAAATGCCACAGAAAAATAAGAAAAATCATATCATCACATTCCACGATGAGTGAATCTCTTCCTGAATAGACCAGTTCACTGTTGAAATCTGCATTAGTGTAGATAAAAGTAAACTGAGAATGGTCGTGCAACCACTGTAGATACAGTAGGACTTCGTGACTATCATCTACGAGGTGTGACTAGAAAAGAAATGACACTGTGACAGCCACGCCCATGATGCAATGTTAATCGACCCCCGCCCCTGTCACTGTGTTGCCCAACATCTCATCAACATTCTGCAATAATATTGTCCACTTATCTCATGCTGTGCCCCTTCCTCAGGCTGTTGAGTGGCATGTCCCATCACGATACAAGAAGTTGCACAAACATGAAGCAGGGAATCAATCTAAAGTTCCTGGGTCAGTTGGGCAGGCACTGAACTGATGTCTAGATCTCCTCCAGAAGTCTTATGGATCCCACCCAAGACATTGCCCTTTCAGTTGAAAGTTGCCCTTTTCAACTGAACCAGGAACTTTAGACTGATTCCCTGCTTCATGTTTGTGCAACCTCTCGTATCATGATGGGCGTAATTGGGGCCTGCCACTTAACAGGCCGAGGAAGGAGTACAGAGTGGGAAAGGTGAACAATATTATAGCAGACTGTTGATATTCAGCAACACAGTGACATGGGCTGTGGGTCGATTGAAATTGTGTCATGGGCATGGGTGTCACAGTCTCGTTTCTTTTTGTCACACATCGTATGTTAGAAGTATTCATGTATGCACCCAATCAGAATGTAGAGGTACAGGTATTCTTTCAGCAAAAAGCAACAATAGCCATTCTTACAGTCCTCCAGCACTACACAAATGGTTGCTCTCAAATAAACAAAGAAGTATTGTAACTGCTTCCACAGACTTCTACAGTTTAGTGGTGCTCTGTCTCTGTAGATATTCTTTTTGATTGGTATGATTTATGTTTTGACAGATTTGATAAAAGATTTAAAGAAGAAATAAAAAAGACCTGTTTCACTTGCCAAAGTTCTTTGGTATCTCTGCAGATATCTTCTTACTGAGAAATGGTCTATTGTAGTATCAGACCTTTCTTGTAATTCAGTGAATAGACAGTTTGGTTAGAAAATTATCAACACATTGAAATTAGATGATGACAACATTGTACTTAGTTTGACCTTCCTAAAAATTGATTTAGATCAATTATACAAAACTTCAGACGAAACACAAATTTTTAATCCAATTTTACCGGTACATAGTACTCTCCCCTAAATAGCAATATCAACTTTAAACTTCATCCACATTTTCCTATCAATATTCAATATAGAACTTGGTTCTAAAATAGCAAAGTAAATTTGTGTCTACAATATGCTTTAATAACATTTTTGTGGTTCCCCCATGAATTCAGCAATTTTGAAATGTGTCTAGCTTGCTAATTTATTACTTTACATACCCCCTGTTCAGGCACGTATGATTTTCCCTTTACCTAACAAATACATCATTGTAAACACAAAATCATTACAATACATATGTAGAATATATACACCCCTACCTTTAAAATGTAAAAATCAAATCCATATGCCTCATCAATCAGGTCTAATACTCGTGCTGTTGTTGTGACTTCAAATTCTCTGTCCAGAATTTCGCTGTAGAACTTCCGTTTGAGAATGCATGGCTTCCATGTCTTTTTTAATCTACACATGAAGAGATGAATCATTAAATATACATACAAAACAAATTAAGAAACAAATAAAGCTGATATTTTAGCATATCTTTACTGCCGATGGGAGGTGCTTTCTTCTTCACAGGCTGGCTGTGGTTGTCTTTCTGAGGCCGCTTCAAAATAGCATTGGCATTTTTTGTTTGTAGGAAGTCTTCCCAAACCACTAAACCGATTCATGGGAAATGTGAAACCGAATAACAATGCTAGGGTGAATGAAACACCCCAACCCTATACAAGAATTCACTATTATTATTATTATTATTAACCCTATACGGAGGAGAAAATTGTTCCATTGTGTGTTCCAGTCCCTCTCCCGTGGGAGTCGATTGTTGATGGTTGTTGATTTGATGAAGGGGTATGGCAAATTCACATTCACAACAATTGTCTTTCTAAATTCCAAAGATATTTAAAGACTTTCATTTTTTCCAATCATTTATCTTTAATTTACGTATCCCAATCTCCACCCGACTCCACATAAAATCAAACAGATTTTAATCTCTTGTTACAATGGACAGCTGGTTCCTGCACAACCCAATTATCCTACCCTTAAAGAAAGTGGCCAGTGCTTACCAAGCATAAATTAATTTTCAAAGTTTTTGGTATCATAAAAATAGAAGAGACCCTAAGCCATCCATGCATGAACATTTCTCTAAAAATGTTCCACATTTTTTTATCTCATTTACAAAACTTAAAAAAAAAAACTATTTTTTTATTTGAGACACTCAGTGTTCTATTCCCACCTGACTCCTGAAGTTCCTTTTGATTTCCTGTATCCAATGATGTGGCCTTCACCTCCCCACAAGCCAAACTGTGATTCTGGCGGATAGTAGACTGGTATCGGAATCCTGTCAACCCGTTTCCTATCACCTGTCACAGGATCCTTCTCAAAGTCCACTGTCAAGAGTAAGAAAAAAAAAGATTAAGCCAACATCTTCTTTGGGGAGTGAATTTTTTGCTATCACTAAAGGCCCAACCTCACTGGAGGAAATGCTGCTGCGAGTGACATTGGGCCTTTACATCCCGCTGCAGCAAGAAATCCTGAAATCGCATTATTTGTAGTGACACAAGCATGGCATGCTCCCACTCTGAAAGCATTCTGAACATTTTCTGAATACACCAGATTACTAATAAATTCAATCAATATAAAATGTATGTATTTTCCTTCCTAGGGAGTTAGTAACAAGCTGTTCTATAAACTTGTTTACAGGATTGGCAATCAATTTCTTGAATTTAAGAAATATAAAAATAGTTTCAGAATTAGATCAAAATTTCCTTTTTACTGACATTGATTTTTAAAGGTAAATGACATGATTGGGGGTAGTCCTCAACTTGGGCTGAAACTACTCTAGAATCAAGTAAACTATGCAAGGATTCTCCTGTGAAAATCTTGTAGTCAAACATTGACTCATTCTTTAAATAAACAATGTCAATATCACTCGTAGCACGGAAACCTGCTGCGTGGCTCTCTATGGGGCTTATTTTTATCGTCCCCGGATAAAATTAAGATACTCCTATGTTTATGCTTGATTCTCCTTAAACAAATTGCAGACAAATCCTCCCAGGTGGGTGATCCACTCTTGCTAGTGTATAGTTGGTATATATTTCAACTCATTTGGTTTTTGAGGCATTTTCAAGTGTTCCCAATCATGTCACTAACCTTTACAACAAAATAATCAACTTAACAATTGCCCCCAAAAGTGTGGAAAAGTGGCTAATTTGAAAGAATTACAACTGATCCATCATTTCAAAACATTTAAACTTGTTTTTTTTCAATTATCTACACAGAGGAAAAAAATAATGGAATCTTATTTTCTTTTACACTTTTCTGTTTTTGGTCACATGACAAATTGGACTTACCTCTTTTTCATTTAAATCTACCTATCCTTCCTGTTCATAATAAAACCATTTCAATAATTGAAATCTAACTTTTAAATTTTATTTGTTTAACCTTTGTTTAAAAGGTATGCATATAACAGTAAAATAATATAAAAAGTCATTTGTGTATTCCTCTGATCGGAAAACAATACTATCAATGTGTTTTTGAACACATCATCAACAAGGAAAGTCATAATCCATTATATAGTGCATCCCAGAAAAAAACAGAACCTTAATACAAAGGCTTATTATGTGGAAGCAATAGGGCATATGATTGTAAAAAAACTTGTCCGTTCAAAATAAACTTTGATTTATGCTCTTTCAAATGATACATTAAAAAACTCATTTATCCATGCATCTTTGAGAACTTAATGTGACTTCATAAATTTAATGTCAAATACTATTTGCTACACTTGTTGGCTTTCACACAAAAAACAAGAGGTGTTCATCTCCTTCTTTTTTGATGTTCCAAAAAGGGTAGCAAATGGTTTTTGACACTCAATATTCAAAGTCACGATACTCAAAGATGCATGAATGAATAAGTTTGCTTAATGTATCATTTGAAAGTCAAAGTTTATTTGAAACATGTTTTTTTTAATCATAAGCCTCATTGCTTCCACTAATAAGCCTTTGTTTTAGGGTCCTTTTTTTTTCTGGGATGCACTGTAGAATACGAAAGTGTAATGTCACTCTGGTTCAGAAATATGTGTAGGCAATGGTGGAACCAGGTGCTGTGTGTCACGCCTGGTTGTTTCTACCAACAGGAGAGCTGCAGTTGCACTCTGACTATTGTCCCCACATATTTCCAAACCAATTTGAAGGCATCACTTCTGTTCTCTATGCTGTCATGATGTCAACTCACCTCCTTTATCATGCCAATGCACAGGTGGCGGGTCATAACCAATCCTGTTCCACTTGAAGTAAGCATCAGGGAGACGAGATCCGATACCATGTTGATAAATTGCCTGGTGGAGAGATGTACAAAGACAACAATATTGATGCATATTTCACTAAGTTTTCTATCCCGGAATCCTAGAAGCAATTTACATATTCCACAGTGAATAAATTTCACTAGTAAATTTATCTGTAATTGCTACAATGACTGAATAAATACCAATCCCTACCATTGTAGACTTGAAAACAAAAATGCAGTTCGAAATGTTCTAATTCATAGTTAAGTGTTCAAATCTCATTACGAACTTCAGTAACAGCTTAATTTTGGCTCAAGACAGTTGATCACTTTCGGCCAATTCAGAGCTTGTTCACGTTTCATACTATTACTATTTGGACTGGAATGACAGCGGTGAACCGTTCACACAAACGTTAAAATGCAAAACGTTTTGCAATTATGCAATCAGTTTAAACCCTTAGTTATTCCATTAAATGCTAAAAGTTATGTGTTATGTGTAGCAATTTTGAAAAAGGGCGATAAGTGTTTTGACTGCTTACTAAATTATTGTAATACATGTGCAGTGCCCAGCCATAGATGCTAACTATATTTGGCATGCATTGTGAGCTGGACATACCTTGGACCCATCAATCAGGACCACCCTCAAATGAAGCCTACCAATTATAACACCTCTCTGTCTATTCGCTACAGCTAGACATCTCGGCTGTTGGTTTAATACCATCCTTGTTGTGTTTACTAGACCATAGAATAATATTCTATGGTCCTTTGTATACAGGTACTTCACTATCACTGGACTTGTACATCAACATCAAAATAACGTTAGAACTTACTCCTGGTTTTCAATGTTCTTTATTGTTGTACTCAATATAAGACCCTATAAACATTATAATTACGTTTAAATGTTTTAAACGTTTTGGTGAACATTTTAAAACGTTTCAAACAGAAAAACGTAATGACTCAGGCCTAGTTTTTACAATATGATCCGATGTAGTTAGCGAAAAACTAACCTCATAAATGGATTGTACATATCTGAAAATGTCTAAATCCGAATTGGGAAGTTTCTAGGGTCAACAATCTTGGAATAACAGCGATGTGAATGTTATCGTCGACAGTTTGAACACGATATTTTTGGAACTACAACTTCCCAGTTTCATGGTAGTATGGAGCAAAATGTGCTTTTTCATCAAACACTAAAGAATTTTCATAGCGTATCCTATTTTAATATCTCCTCAAATCTGAGCTTCTGGAAAAAAAAAGTGACCATTTTCGGGGTTCCGCGCACAACACTCATCGTCCATAGAGCGGTGCACATCGCCTATGGGAGCTGTTTGGGGCCCACAGTAGCGTGTCAACGCGTAGCAATTAGCCCCATGCTTGCAGGGGTGGTAGTGTGTACGTGTTCAGTCACCCGTCCCTAGTAATAAATAAATTACAGCTTTTGTATAGTACATAAATGCTTCATTCCAAAAAAGTCATGTCTTGCACCAAACTGCCTTCCAAACCACCGCTACCGCGAGCGATAGTAAAAAGGCAACGGTCTTCACTCCCGGGGGGGCTGAGGGGGGGGGGTGGGGCGCAGACAACATTAAATCCGTACACATGCTGACCAAAAAAACATTTAAAAGGGGGGTTTCAGATTTAACGGGCTGCGATCACGCGTTAAGGCTAATCAAAAAACAAAAAACACCATACCCGATTCAACAAAAAAGGTTTTCGAAAAGGACGGGGGGTCAAACGTATTATCGTATTTTTCCCCAACTCATGAAGCTTTAAAAGACGGTCAAGACTATTAGGATATAGACATTCCCAAGCTTTTCCTCCCGTCTAAAACGTACCCACTACAAACGATGGTACAACCTGGGAAAACACCCTATGCAACACAGGAAAACAGATCGTGAGGTTAGGCCTTAGCAGGCAAATATGCGTAAATGAACACGCGAAAACTTGTTAATTTAGGGTTATTGCGCACTACAGAGAACAACTTGTATAGGGGTGTCTAGAAAAAATGCGTCACCGCAGTGTACAGCTATTTGACGATCCCCGGGTCTTTACTACGGTCGCCCTAACGTGTGGCGGAATGGTCATGCACTAACCACGCATACCGCGACCAAATGCATTCATTCAACCACAACACACACTACACGAACAGATCAACAACTAACCAAGATTGCAAAATACATGAATGCGCTCATCAAAATTATTGATAACAAACCATAAGGACCTGGTTGCCAACCCCCTAACCTCGACTCCACCGGACCAGGCACGTTATAAGTAATATGCGATGACTATTCTAAATTTGAGAAATATCGTACTCCAATGGCTGCCATACACTATCGATTGACAGGCTCAACGATATGACGATCGATATCGATAGCCTACGCCACAAGCCTCACCACTCATAGGGTCCATGTCCATGATCTCAAATCTATCTATCTACATCCTATCCATATCTATCATCTATCTACCTATCTAACTATCTATCTATCTATCATCTATGATCTATCCTACTACTATGCATCTACCATCTATCCATCTATCCAGTCAATCTACACATGTACACATCACTTCAAATCAATCTAAATTTATTTCAAACTATCCATCTCTTTTTGATATATATCAAGATCTACATATTCTCAAAATTCATCCAATTGCCAAAATGAAATTCATTTAAGTTTATTTCCCATAATATCCAAGTAACAAGACGATTAGCTGTGAGACACGAGTTTAACGAGTTGCCAAAACTTTAAAGAAATCAATTTGATTAGATGAATTAGTCAATCATTGTAACACTGTCTTTACGTCTTGCATCTCCTTTTTAGTTTTTTTTTTTAAATCAGGCATTGTAACCTATATTCTAAAACTTGCTCAATTATGTTGTGATAGTTCTATAGTGGAGGACTGCAAAATAGTTTCTCCTCAATAATCAGTTTAATAATCATATTCAAATTTATGGGGTTTTTTTTTGGGGGGGGGGTGGGTAACAAGCTATTCCATAAAACCCGTTTATTATGAATACATTTCAATACTTGGAATCCCGGGTTTGAATCCAAATTGCATATATTAGTAGTTGTGGTGTTAGGCAAGCCTCGCATAAGTTGTCAGGTTCTAGCCCGTTGGAGACGATTTGATTTCAGTATAACATGCATTTTCCATAGACCCCAGCCCAAGATATCTCGTACTTAGTCTCCAATTGGTTAAAAGGTATGCATAAAATTAGTAAACTCTTGTTGTTTTTTTTTATTTTCAAAATTGTGAGGGTTTGTGAGGGGGGGGGGACACATCTTCCCCATCCTCACCTGTTCTGAAATTAGTTTCATAACTACTCCTGTTCATAATAAATAGCCCAATTAATTGACAAAAGGACACACTTGGTTCTTGCATAGCACATTTACAATTTACAACTGATCAATGTGCTTTACAACAAAAATTATGAGAACAAGTAATTCAGTAAATTATGTGGTGCGTAATATATGCCCCCCCCCCCCCCTGAAAAAAAAGTGTAGATCTGTGGAATGGCATGAATTGATGAATATCAGAATTGTGTAAAGAAGTTTGGAAGCCCCAACAAAACGTTATGATCAATTATTGGGGCAGAAACATAAATTTAATTAATGGATTTCAGAATTCTGTGCAGAAGTTTGGAAGCCCCAACCAAGCCCTATCAGATACTGTATACGCTGAATATTTCGCGGTGGTTTTATTTTTGACTTTCGCGACTTACTGAATGCGAAAATATTCACTTCTTGACATAGGCGTACCCCAGCCACCGAAAACTCGCTCAGCGGGGGGAGTAGTGACATAAATTTTTGTTCCCAAATCCAAGGTCCACCTCCGAAAACTCGCTTAGCGGGGGGGTAGTCCATAATTTTTCCCGGTCACGCCAGCCTCCGAAAACTCTTGTGAACTCTCTGGGAAGTGATGAAATTTTTTTTCCAAGATCCTAGAAAAATCAACATTTATTTCAGGCTTTCAGGGTTATTTCACATTTTCAATCCCCCCTTTTGAGGAAAAAAGTGGGGTGATTACGGGGGGAAAGAGGGGTGTTAACACCACCCTTTGGCAAAAGGGGGTGTTTGAACACCCCAAACACCCCCCTGCGTACGCGTATGCTTTATATTCCTGTACAAAGTGAATGCAAATGCAATAAAATCGTGAAAATATACCCTTGCGAATTCCTCGTCTTGAAGCAAAATCGCGAAAATATATGTACGCAAAATATATGGCGTATACAGTAAACCAAACAGAATCAAAATCTGCTGTAAAATGTAGAAGTAGCCTTTTAAGTGTTTTTGAAGAACTTTGCATAAACTTGCATAATTAATGAATTTCAGAATTCTGTGTAGAAGTTTGGAAGCCCCCACAAAAGCCTATCAGATAAACCTAACAGAATCAAAATCCGCTGTGAAATGTAGAAGCATGTTAAGTGTTTTTGAAGAAATATCTGTGGGTTTATCTCGCATTGCATTCGATACACTACATCTCACAAACACAAATCTAAAATTTAATAATACACTTATACACACAACTTCAGTGCAACAATTAATCACTCTGATTTGGAAATAAAAATGAAACATCAATAAACAAATACACATATACAAGTGTGAAGCACAAAGTTTTTATTTGCATAATTTACTAAACAATGAAGTGAGACGGAAACAATTCTGGCAATTCAAAAATGTTATACAGTACAAACAAAATTGGTGGTAACAAATTTTTTCATGAAGTAAAAGATGATTGCATACAGTGATTCACAACTGGAGATAAAAGTAGTTACACATAATAAAATGCAAACATGAATGTAACCGGTTGCTTCTATTTAACTTGTTTTTACTTATCAGTACAAAAAAGACTCAATTTGATCACTTATGCAACCAAAACCAAACTTAATTATTTTGTATTGTAGTGAAAACCTGAACATTCATTATACATGTATTAGATTTGTGTCTTAGTAATTACAGTTGAGGCAGATTAATAGAAAATTTTCATTGCACGTTTCCAAGTTTTAATATTTGGTATGTCATGATTGCAGGGTATTCTAGAAATAAAATGCAGAACCAGGAGTTTGCAATAAACAATGCCACTTTGTGCATTGAGTTAGTTGATGAGATTTGGCAAGAAAACTCACAAAAGAAATTTGTGAAGTGTAATCATCACACAAATATACTAACATAACTGTGCAATTTTCTACTAAAATATTTGCAATTATGTTAAATGGCAGTGACATGATTGTAAAAAGTCAAAAATGCCTACAGAACCAAGCCAAACATAAACTAGATAAACTAGAATGTATATTCAAGCTGGTGGGATTTGTCTTAAATTGTTTACTTGTGAAACAAACATTCGTTTACAGAGTTGAATTAAAGGCAGGGCATCTCTTTTGCATGCCTAAAAATTAACATTGTGTAAATACAATGGCATTTCGAAGAAAATGCCATCTGGGAACCTTTAGCAAAATATAGGAGCTAGAAACTCAGTTTTAGTAGAATTATAGTGACCGTTAGACTCTGATTTGAATTTTTTTTCTCGCAAGAGAAAAATTCCTACCGTAGAATGTATACTTAACGGCTATTGTTTTCTTTTGCATTTTTCAAATTATAAGTAATAATTGACCCCCAGATTTCACAGACATGCCCTTCATCAATAGCCGAAGGGCATGGGTTATCTTTTCCTGCTCTGCGGGGATGTTTGCAAATGAGATCCCCTACCTTTAAAGTAGTGTTGCACGACTAAGTCGCCAAAAGTCGGAGTCGTGACTATCGTCGAGGAGTCGCGACTCTGACTATAGAAATGCCAGAATCAACTCCGTGTTATCACATATGTATGCCATATAAACCAGTCAAAACATCAATGACAATGTGTGGGACTATGGTAGAAAGTCAATTTTTGAATGATCATAATCACAGTTGAACAACATAAGTTAAAAAATAATATTCAAATGAACTAACCATTATCATTGGTAATGAAATTGGACAACAATGGACTGCTTTTGCATCAAAATAACTGCAATCATTGAAGAGGACACTGAACAGTCATTGTATAGGTTGTAGTGTGCTTCTTTTTAATTATTGATCATACCAACAGAACCGAATGCCAAGAGTCGGCAAATAGTCGGAGTCACGACTTTTGATCGGCGACTAGTCGACTCTCAAAAATCCTGGAGTCGTGCAACACTATGATCCTGATAGAAATTGAAGCCACAGAAAGCTCCACTACACATCAGTTTCTAATAATAAATGTTTGAAAAAGAGGAAATGTTTGATCATAAATTTTCCACTTGAGAAATCTTAAACAGTACATTTGAGTCTGGTATCATTACATACTAAATTAATGACTACTTCCAATATTGTAATTAATTTTTCTCCCATCAAAATAAGAAAACAGAAGAGGTTATACAATATACGGTGCACACAAAATTTGCTTCCAACATTTGACACAAATTTCATCCCTTTTGACAAGTGAAACTTAGAAAACAGATTGTTGAATAAAATCAATTCATTCACACTATAAGTTTATCTTTCATAATCACAACACAAATTTTCTATCTAACACAATCATGTACAAGACATGGCATGCTAAAAATTTGTCTTCATTCTAACATTTTCCTTTCAATCCATACATTAAGAAATATAGGAATGTAATACTGAGACTTGTACAGTGGACTCTCATTATAAAGAACACGGGTGTAATAAAATCTTGTTACAACAAGCAAATTATTCCAGTCCTGAAGATGAAATTTTCTTTGTATTGTTTTGTTTTTACAACCCTGATAAAATGAAATTCTGATATAACAAATTCAATATAACAAAATACTTGTCCTGGTCCTAAGGAGTCTGTTATGATGAGAGCTCATTGTAATACATTCAGTATAATTTTCTACTTATAATTTTTTTCCTTGTAAGATTAAAAGACAATTTGGCTATGTGCATCAATACAAAACTGTCTTTTACATTTATATATGTTTTTATACAGATGAAGAGTTTAATACATTGATGTGACATTTTTTAATTATTCACATATCATATATTCAACTATAGATCTATTTATTTAACGGAGCATTAAGAGCAGCAAAAATATATTTTAATTCAACAACTGAATACCATCACGTCCGATACTCTCTACTTCCTAGACAAAATAGAATAAGTACTAGCAGTATTGATTTTTACTGTGTATCAAATGCAGTCAACAGACATGGTACTATATACACTTGTACAAGGGAAAAGGCTAAAAATAGATGTTGCTTGTTACATCGAAGTGAATTAAACTTTCATTTGAGACAAAAATATACACACGTCTGTGATATCTACATACAGAAAGACAATTTCTTGAATACAATTTGTGAAAACAGTACTTGTTGAGCTTGAATATTACAGGTACACATAAAACAAGTGATAAGTGTGTGCATGATGCTAAACCTAATGTGGAAACATTTAACTAAAAAAACAACAACAACCCAATGAAGAAAAACAAACAAACACAACCCCCCCCCTAAAAAAAAAAAAATTAAAAACCAACAACCAACCAACCAAACAAACAAACAAACAAAATAAAACAAAAACAAAATGAGATGTGAGAACTTGAAAATCATTTCAGGTTAATAACTATGAACATTTACAAAATACTGCATTTCATTACTGGAGTTAATAGCGTGACTGTAACTGAATAAAGCAGACAAAGAATATATTCCACACGCAGCTGCCATATGTATGTTCATAAAACATATACAATTAATTTGTAATGTACATTCCGAATACATTCAGTTTGGAAGATGCTTTCATTAATTACCCAAATTACTTGCCAACAATCTTCAAATATAAACACATAAATGACTCTCTGTTCATCATATGTGGGCAGCAACATATTTTTTAGGTGATTTAAAAAGTCACTGTGGAAAAGAATGCTTACATTAAAGTGATAGGCTAACATTGTGGGGCTTCAATTTAAAAAATTGTCAAACTTTGATATCTGAGCTATATAGTAGTGTTCAAATGGACAAATAAACACCCTAGAATACAAAAGTTTGGAAAGTTACACTGCCAATGGCAAGTTATGCATGAATAAACAAACAATTAAAACTCGTGGCGAGTTTTAATAGCCTAGGTGTACACACAGTAAGTCTATGGGAGGAAATGTGCACGTGAATCTGGTCAACTTACCATTTTCACTTTTTTAAAGCACTAAATAATCATTTTGAAATACAATTTTTTTCAGGGCTTTATTTTTAGACCTCATCAAAGACACTGGTAGCATGGGGAATCATGTGGCTCAGATTTTTAAACTGTGGTAAATGTTAGCCAATACCTTTAAAATTGTCATTATTATGTGCACGTAATATTAAATTTGGTTTGTAATAATTGACCCATCCACCCTACAAGATACGACTGACTTTGTTCAGTGGTATAACTCTTTGTCAGTCTAACAACCAAACCAATGGATGACCAATAAGTTGAGCTCATTTTATATATTGTTACTTGTACAGGTTTCTGTGCCAAACGTTGACACTGCAAATAGGTGAATGTCATTTTTGTCAAATCTTACACGAAAGATATTAAAGAGATACAACTGATCTACAGGAACCTTTAAAGTGCTATGATTCAGGGAAGTATGTTTTTGTCCAGCATTATAACACAATTTTGGATTTATGTAAAACTTTAAGCACCAGCTTTTATAATAAAATCATTTTGTAAGGATAGTGTGTACACAGTTTGAAAATAAAATGCCTGTTTCAGACATTACTATTTACCTCACCTTCTATATAATTGATATGAATACATAACTAAAATTTCATCTCACCAAGAAATCAATGGTACACCAAACTGCAATAATTTATTTCTACAAGCTCAAACATAACCTTGCCCTGACTAAGGGATAATCTAAGCCTATGAACACCAAGTATTTCACAGTGATATAAATATGTAAAATACACACAACCATTTATTCTAGTGGTAGTAACAACCTGTTCAATTCAATAGTAACTGATAAACTAATTCAATTCAATTTCATCAAATTGTCTACATCATCAAGTACAATGAAAATTAATGTGGGATATAATAATACTGATACAAAAAAACATATTTTCATCTGATGGTTGAATTGTCACTGAAATCATTTCAAATGAGTATACACCAAGAAATAAGTTCTACATCAAGAAAAGCTGCAGCACATGAATGTAACTGGAAGAGTGTTTTATGAATACTATGGTACAAAATCCATTTATGAAGATATTCATGCCCATCCAACCTAGACAGTATCCTGTATAAATAAAGCAATTTCCCCTCACAAACTGGAACAGCAAGTTGGTGACATATTATGATTAAATTGTCCTCCATGGGAAGAAATATTTTGGTGATGATACTGATTTTTTGAGGAAATTGTGAATGGTTGACAAGGGCAGATTCTATAAAGTGACATTCACTCATTTCAAAGCACCCAAAACTGAAAATATACATCTGTTCTTAAAACATAGTCACGTCATTGATATCACAGAGAAAATAAAAGTCAGTGTGACTTTAAGAGATATGGTCCTTTTGCTTTGATCTGCATTCTCTTTGTCTTACATGACTGAGGTACTTTCTTTTTAAATAATTCACAAAATTGCATTTAATATAACATTCACAATTACTAATAACTGATTTGAAAAAAAAAAGAATACTTTTTGTGGCACTCTCAATCAATATTTGCACATGCAATTATTTGGATGAAATTAACTTTGGTATAACTATAAAGCTTAACTCTACTGTATACAAATATATAAATCTATGTAATACTGGTAATTCAGATTCATTTTCATTTTATTTGTATCACCTTATGTGTGAACTATTTTAATTTTCATACATATTTTGCAGCACAGCGATTTTTTCTTCAACTCTTTGGTGACATGTTCATTTATACTGGAGATAATTTTGATAAGTGTTGTTGTTCTCAGAACTGTTTTGTGAACCTTTTTTTTGCAGGTCTTCAGGATTTCCACTTACCTCAAATTATCAGTCTCAATTTCTGTCAACACCCCAAATATTTCAAGTATTTAAAGGACACTTTCCTTGATCGACAGGGGCGTCAATCCATGTTTTGGAATGGGGGGGGGGGGGGGCAAAAGTGAAAAATGTCCACAATTTTTGGCACGTTCTGTGTTCCAAACTGTAATACAGAATTCTGCGTGCAAAGCGTGCCGAAAAATTGACAATTTTGTATGTTTAATAGTATTTTTTATGCCATGTTTAACCCTATTTTAACTGGGCTATTTCAGACCGGGTTTTTACTGGGGGGGGGTCAATTTGACCCCCCCCTCCACGATCTCGGCCCCGACTCGCGCGATCGCCGCGAAATTTG
>JZLH01S0253836.1:0-10541 GCA_001188425.1 Eucidaris tribuloides | reverse complement strand
ATCTTTGCACTTATAACTCCAAATTTAATCATGTCATTTGTCTATGATGATACATACTTCAGCCAATTTTATGAATATCCAACCAGTCTTGATAGTGAATTACCTGCCTGATACACAAACTGACCTGTGACCATTGACCCTTGACCTTATTCATCCCAACAATTGATCAATCCATACTGTGATGTAAGTGGTGAATAACAAAAATCCAGAATATGAGTAGGCATCCTTGGCATTACAGCATTAACCCATTGGAGACAATTTGATTTCACTATAACACGCATTTTCCATAGACCCCAACACAAGTTAACTAGAACTTAGTCTCCAATGGGTTAAAAACCCTGGTGGGATCCAAGGTCAGTAATTCTACTGGTGATCAGATGCAGATCCAGGGCTTGAATGATTATAATTATTTAACGCTTAACACTTATTTTATATATCTGATATCAACATGAACAATACAATGTTATTTACATTGTTACCCAAGCTGATTAAAAATGGTTACCAACGAACAATTCTGAGAGATGAAAAAAAATCCAGAAACTTTATTGAATTTGAAACAGAAAAAAATCTGGATATTTGTCAAAATCGGGGAAACTTACATCATTGATTTGAAATACGTACAAAATGGCTGTGCAGGGAAAAACTTCATTGAAGCATTCTACATTACATGCACCATTGTTATATTCTTAAGTCGTTTATATCACATTTACTCATTTATATCACATTCATTTGCATAAAACATAACAAATATTGAACATGTCTCAGCCAGGCAAGCCTGGTGCAAAATCAAATGCTATACAAGCAGAAGCAAGAAAGATAATTGTTCTGTGCAACAAAGATATGAATTATTGATTTATGAATCACCTGGTTTCTTTCTTTACCGATTTGCCATAACACTGATATTTTCTAGGAATGCATTAGAAAATGACATGGTAGTAGATAAAGTTTGGATCTACACTACCGTGTTAACAATTCTATTAAAAACGAACATATATGAACAAATCACCTACCAATACTGTTGCTACAAAACAAAGTGAAATTGAGAAAGATTGGTACAAATTTTCTGAAAGAACAAAACCAAAGTTTTGATCTTTGACGAGGAAACGGCTACAGTATCAGGCTTCATGATTGACCATAATACCGCCATTTCCGGCAATTATCGCATGAAATCAACACTGTACTGTAATACCAACTGACCAAATGTGTACATTAATCCTCAATCAATATCACACACAATAACATCTACCTTGTAAAATAATCACTATAAATTGTCCAATAATCCTATGCCTGAGAGAATACTAATCATTGCACGAATTTAATTAATTTTCATTTTACTATTTACATGTATACTAGTATCCAATCAAAATGTTTTAGAAATAGCAGTCATCGATTATCATATGAACACAAAAAGATGAAAGCAAGAGACTATAGAAACAGACTCATTCACTGTATTGTGGATAAAATTTGTCCAACATGAAAATATGTGATCTATACATCACAAGTAATGCTACGTGATACACAAAAGCTTTTGACCTCCACATGTACTCAGTACATCTATTGCATGATGATGATAATACTTGAGCTAATTTGAATCTGCTATTTCTTTCACGAGGTCCTGGTAATGCAAATGCAAACCATGATGGTGCATAAATACAAATAACCTGTGACCTTCGATATTTTAACCCAAAAGTTAAATCACGTAATTTGCTTTCAGTGATGCATCTGTCAGTCAAATTTCATAAAGAAGACTGACTCCATTTGAATACATGGTAATTTAATAGTGAGCACAGACAGTATCTAGTACATAATGATGTAATACACTTAATACTATGATAGTATCCAACACAGTAATTTCTGTAACAGTATTAGTACTAAAATTGTAACAATTGTTCACTTGCCGATTGTGATTCTATGTTCTTGGCGTCATTAGAGTACTGCAAAAAATTAGGTGGGATTTATACTTGTTTCGCCCAGTAATACATTTTGAGAAGACAAATTTCGAACAAAAATACATAATGAGCTACACATCTTGTACAAAACAATAAGATCTAACAACTATCTTCATACAAATATCTATATGTTTGAGGCACTGATATCTAGATAATAATTACACTGTGTATGTACAATGGAAGGCTGTGAACTACAGCCAACTCCGCATAAGTCGATCTTGATGGGACTGAGAAAAACACGTCAACTTAGATGATATTCAACTTGTGCAAAAGTCGAAGACAATTTGACTTCCGTGGCGGATACTTAGCGTTTGACAGTGTTTGTTATAAGACGGGTTCAAGAATGATGCAATGTGATTGGTCAATTGACAGGCGTGGAGCGTGCATTTAATTCTCCTAAAGTGCATGCCCAATTGATAACACATGATCGATACCCAACGATATTCGCCGCGCCGATATATCGGCAGCGCAGCCA
Source organism: Eucidaris tribuloides (assembly GCA_001188425.1). Classification (NCBI taxonomy): domain Eukaryota; kingdom Metazoa; phylum Echinodermata; class Echinoidea; order Cidaroida; family Cidaridae; genus Eucidaris; species Eucidaris tribuloides. The sequence continues at coordinate 8,117 of JZLH01S0253836.1, read as the reverse complement.
AATTGAAAAAGTCCGTACTCGTCTGTCCATAGTCGAGCTAACGTTAGAACTTACGGTCGAGTGCTCGCATCTACTAGTACTCGTTTGAAGTGTTGTCTGGGAATTAATGTAGAGTCTAACAGTTGTGATTCCCTAGTGATGTTAGCAAAAGCATGGAAATGGTGAGTAAAAATGCGGGTCGTCTTTGATTTTTTTATTTACGTGTCGTAACGTTAACATCATAAACGTTCACGTATTTAGGCCTACGTTAAACTTAGTCCTAGGACCAGGTCGAACACCCTATAGGTCTATTAGATCTAACGTTAGATGTAACGTAAGGCCTTAGAGTCTAATTTTTGTTGCATATTTTCAGGCTGCATTGCCGACCCGTCTTATAAAACAATTGATGCACTGTTGTTCGTGTATTACGGCAGTTCCAGTGCACTCGGTTTAGTTAGTGCGATCGATAACGCACTTGCCCTGCGGGCGTGTGCATTATCACTCTCACAGACTAAACTTTGTGCACTGGCTCTGCCCTAATACACTTGCAACGAGTGCATCAATTGTATAATAACGCACTGGTGTCAAAATCAATTTATAGGCTGTGTTGATTTACTGTTTTTCTTGTTAATGTTGTGGAGATTTTGATAGACTTAGGTGATAATTTGACAAAAAGTTACACAGATAAATAATACACATAAGCTTATGGAGATTAATTGGCGACTTCGACATATGTGGAGTTGACTTTATGTAGTGCACTCGACATCACCTATTCATTTGCTGTCCCTCATATTTAGTTCGGAATGGACTTTCAATCTTTGAGGCATTTGTGTCGGTAAGATTCCATGTCGGATATTTGAACTGAAGATTGAACATGGCAGCAAATCGCCTGTAGAGGGCCTTCTCCGTCAAGTATCGGTGCCCCTGTCGTTTCTGGTTTTCGTGCATGTTCAGGAACTCGCACTCGTTCCATGGAAGTTCTTCATAGTAGTGGTACGGAGTCTCTTCGTCACCATGAAGCCTACAAGATCCAGAAATAAATCACGGAAAAATATTAGGGTCTGGAAACAGAGAACTATAAAGAGTACTGACGTGTGACATCAGTGTGATTAGGTAGTATGTGCGGACAATGGTAGCCTGTTTTACAGGTGTTATTCACTTTTTTCTCCTTAAGCAATCAATCTGGTATGTCTAGTAGTAAGACTAGGCCCTGTCAGAACTTGCTCTCACTCAATTTTTAATTTATGTAGAATACTGAAAAGTTATCAACTTAGTAATAAACTGTAACTACTATAAAGCAATCAGGCAATATTGTTATCATTATCAATATCAATATCAATTAGTAATTAGAATGTTTGATCTACCTGCAGAATTTTTGTTTTCTTCTGTCTTACATATGGATTTTCTTTTTTCTAAGCACGTAGAGACCCTGTCAAGGGTATGTTGCGCTATATTAATATATGTATGGAGATATTATTATTATCATTAGTGATTGCATAATTTAATAATTACAATAAATTTTACATAACATTTTGTTTATCAATCATAAATATGATAAATGTGTATTATTGCTTGTAAGGGTAATTAAATCTAATATCCCCTTTCTTTAGTTTTTTATTTTTGATAAGAAATTAGAAAAAAATATGTTTCATGACACAGATTGGATAAGTGTGGAATTATAGATACTTGTCAAATATGGTGAAAATATGAGTGAGCCTAACTTTGTTTGCTGAAATACATTAATTTCTTTTATAGATATTTAGGTTGTCCACATTTTACTTTGATATTAAATTTACTCAAGTTGTATTTGCCTATTAAATACAGCAATTGGGATCTTACTTGCAAAAATGTTCATCTACCATGCCATAGACCGTGATGTTGTCGCAGGTTTGAAGGGCATACAGCATTGTGAACAGTCCTGTGGATAGCCATGTATGAGATTCCGCTCTATGGAGAATGAAAAGAATACAGTAAACTTCGCGTAAGTCGAATCACTGGGGACCACACAAATTACGTCGCCCTATACCATATTCGAGTTACAGTTTTGTATACAATTCTATGTTAGAGATAAAGGAAACATGTATAGGGAATTGGAGGCTGTCAAAACTGTACCAATGTACAGGAAAAATAAGAAAGGCAGAGACCGGAATGGGAAATTTTGTGACATCTTTACGGTCATGCTGACAGGCAGAGATCAAAAGGTCAACCCATTAAGACCATCAAGAATGACAGTTATGGCCACTTCGACCTAGGCGAATGATTTAACACGTTTGCTCCTTTTGGGACTTGAATATATGTTCGAGATAAGCGAAATTTGATTTAAAAAATTGACTTACAAGAAAATCTTCCCATTGAAAAAGCAGAGCAAATCGGGATTGTCAAAAATATTCGACATAAGCGATAAATCAACTTGTGTGACGTTGAGTTATGCGGAGTCATCTGTAATTTTCATAAATAAAGGTATTTTGCAAAAGAAAAGATTGGGCTAGTTAGATATGTGGCTATAAACAGTTTTTTACCAGTGTTCATTTCATTTTTCTCTGTCACAGTTTTATTTTGCGACTAAACAAATTCCAGAGAATTGATTATGTGCTTGTGACTGTAAACTGAAATCAAATTTCTTAACATGATTCTAATCTATATTTTTGCCACATTGCAATATAAGCAGTGGTAAATTCAAAAATTGTCCAATGGGAATGGGGAGGGGCAAAATACAACTTCTGTAGGAATGCCAGGACAAAGACAACTACTGAGCCCCTAATTCATACTTTTGTTATGTGCCATTTTGATTTCTGTAATAGTTTGCTTTTTGGTCTTCTGTCTCATCAAATTCAAAGACTACAGCTAGTTCAAATTTCAGCAGCGTGACTCGTAACACGAACAAAAAACATGAACCAATTTCTCCAGTCTTAAAAAAATTACATTGGCTACCTATCCAATCCTGTATACAGTACAAAGTACTTTTATTAGCCTACCAATGTTTTCATCAGTTTGCTCCATTGAATCTCATGAATTGTTAACACCGTACAAACCAGAAAGAATGCTTCATTCCAGTAAAAAGTCGTTATTACAGGACTCACACACTGTGACAAAATCAAATGGGGAAAGATCATTTTCATATGCAGCCACTGTTTCATGGAATAATCTGCCAGAATATCTTAGGAAATAGAAACATACAAAAGTTAGAAATACTGTAAAAACCAGAAATGTTCGCGAGCATGAACTTTCGCCGAATTCGCGAGTCTAGATTCTGCGAAAGTAAATGCACGCCGAAAGTTATACTACCACAACTTTCATTGAATGCCAGTACGAGACCGTGTACTAGACAAGTCACAAAATTTAGCAAAGATACACAAGCATTAGTGCACTGTCACTTACGACGGTTGCAATGCTACATTTGATGAAACGGTGTTTCAGAGGCATAAAAACAAATATTCTCTGTAAATTTTTGTGATAATTTATTAAATGAAACACCCAAATGCCTCTTCCTAGCAATTTTGCTACATTTTATATTTTTCAAGGTCGGTGATTCGCGAAAGTTTCATGCACGCGAAATGACCGTTGGCTCCTATTCGCGAAAGTTTCATGTCACGAAAATATAGTGTTTTACAGTAGTTTGAAAACACATTTATTTAGCATTTTGTAACATTACACAATTACAAACCCAGTGGATCATCTCCACTGCTTTTGTATCTCTGTTCTAAAAAGTGCTAAGAGACATGTAATTTTTCTTATGTGTTCTGTGCTATACAAAAATGTTTCATTATTATTATTATTATTATTATTATTAAGACTCTTCTGAAATACTGTGGCCCATTCCTGTACTCTGAGGCATCCTCTAGGCTCACATTATGAAGTCTGATGACACAACCTTATGAAAATGCCAATGACATTAGCATTTTAATTACTCGGTACGAAATTTTCCATGAAGAACATACATTATATCACTGTTCCGCCATCTATTCAGTATTGGTATGATGTCATTAATTGATGAACATTATCTTTTATCATGATATCAGTCATTAACTTTGAAGCCACAAATGCTCAACATAGTATACATACCTTCCTAACTTGCCAGTGATAATAAACTAAGATTTAAAGGCTGGCGGTGGCATAATTTGCAAGCATATCAAATACATTGTATGTAGGTGCTCATATGTCCATTGCATTCCCCACTTTTAACTTTCCCAGCAAGACAATTTAAAATCATCAGTAAAAGAGTTATCAAATATCACTGGCTCACCTTGATATTCCGGTCTCAGATTCAAATATGAGATTGACTTTTTCCTCCCCGACATCCTTCAGAGAGTACCACTTTGTCTTCTTGTATGTCCTGGCTAACATCCTCATTTTGTTTATCGTCCAGCGACTGTGACCCGGGTTCTCTGAACCCCAAACTAGAACCTGGAAAAAAATGAAAGGAAATCATACCTACATTATTATGGTCTAGTGGAAACAAGTGGCTATCAGCAGAGGACTGTTTATCAAATCATCTGTGATAAATCATATCAAGGAAAAAACAGAAAAACAAACTGGAGGAAAAAAAGGAGCTATCATAGAGATGAATATTAGTAACACTGCCATGCACCAATCCCCAAAACTTCACATTCAAATTTGATTGCCGACTTCACTTGCTGGTTATTGTTTGATCGTTTCCAGCCACAAGACTTTATAGGTGGGAAAAATTTATGTCTCCAAAATTCATGACTAAGATAAAAGATATGAAGTCACCACTGGAGATATAATAAAAACAGGTTATTAAATTGATGAATACCTTGTGTTTCATTTTTCACGGTAGTGACTTATTTCAATTTTAGGTGCTTGGTGCGAAAATGTATTAGTACCCATCCTGCGAGCTATGTCCCCCCACCCCCACCCCAAGTTTCCAGATTCCATTTGGTGTAGTCAGTGATGAACTGATCAAATCAGTAGACGAGTCAAATACTTCTCAATATTTGACATGGTGGACTTTCTGAAAAAGCAACAATCAATCTCCCAGCTAACCAAATATCTGTCATCATGATGGGAATCAACTTTGTGAAATTATGCACAACACGCTACCCCGGAGTACCATTGTACCCCGGTGCACCACGTTGTGTAGCTCCCTGTTGTGTCCACAAATGTGGTTTTTTTTGGTAATGATCACTGAGATCAGCAGTTATGATGCAGAGGCTGCAGAAGTTTACAGCAGAAAGACATAAACTTACGAAAAGTGGGGTGGAAATGAAGTTGTTATTTTCACATTTCAATCATAACTTTAACAAAGTTTTTGTAACCCAGGGTACAGTGCAAAAAGAAAATAATAATAATGATAAAAATGTAACATTTCTATTTGGAATACAAGGGTATCGGGTATCAGACTTCATGTTCCTCATACTAATTGACAGAGATTCAGAAATTCATTCGTCATCAATTCAATTCACATCTACAATTGTCAGGTCCACCGATAATGTAAACAGATTATGGGAAATTGGGTGGGGTACTTATTGTTCTTTGCAATTATTAACGCATCCAAATTTAACAACAGACCGTCATTATTCCACATACTTATTGCACCATACTTGTTTGGGGGGGGGGGGAGTGATTTACTGGTCTTGTCTTTTGTGTCCATGCTTAATCTCGTACGCAGATTAATTTAATGTAATGTTGCTGCAGTACGAGCATAAACTATTTGCGAGTATTGTTATTGCAAAGTGTTATGTAATAGTATTTTGTCATATCATATAATTCTTCTCTAATGTGTTAATATATTCTATAGTTATGTAACGTGTACGTCCATACCTATGTGAACAGTGTAAAACAAATCTCTGCATATATTGCTTTGTGGACAATAAATTCAAATTCAAATTCTTCAAATTCTACCATTTATGTCATCATATGTAAACATTACTTATGTACACATTGATGTCTGTCAGCTTTTGTTAGAAACACAGATTCACTAACGTCTATCATTATATACATGTATCTTTATGAGGCCAAATCAGCCTATTGCCAATACGACTATCGACAGAATGACTGTCAATAACAGCAATGTAATGGTTTCACAAAACGTGACTAGTGGTTTCATTTTTGTCAGCACTTTATTTTTTATGCAGTGATAAGTTTATGTCACAACCATGTGTACAGGGAAACTCCATGTTTCAGTCAGACTGAGAAAGAATGACAACTACTCAAAATGGTTGTCATGGTGAAAATGGGGATATAAAGAAAATCTCACCTCATCAGTAAATCCAGCTCCAAGCAGCATACTCTTCCTCAAATTAGACACAGATCTGAAACACACTATTCTAGAGGTGGTCTTGTTACCGACATACTTTTCGTAGCTGACCACAGGGGCATTGTTCATTCGAATCACACACTCAGCCTCATCTATCTCCTTCCCAGCCTCATGAAAAAGCAGTCGTCCAGAGCTGGTCACCAAAGAACACGTCTTGCAGTGGGAATTATATACTGTCTAGTTGATTCAAATAGGTGACAATTGAATAAAAAAACACAAGCTTGTCAGTAGTTGAAAAAGGATGTATGCAGCACAAGTACCAGTGTACAAAAAGATATTAAGGCATGTAATTTCAATTACAAAGAGCATGGAACTTACAATTTAGTTGTCTGAGACACCAAAATTTGCCACCACCCCTCAAACAAACAAACAAACAAACAAACAAACAAACAAACAAACAAACAAACAAACAAATGTCATTCACGACACTGTTCTGGCTGGCAGACATCTTAATGTAGTATGCAGGTAAAATTTGTCCTGTCCCGACAATGGTCAACTCAAAATCACCCTGGAATATTTTCTTGTCATTTTGTTGTACAATGTAGTATACAATCAGAAGAAATTCTACTGAGTGGACCTGAAAAAAAATCGTAGAAAAGTAAGAATTGGTTAACAGAATGTACAGAAAGATGACAAGATTATAGGAAACACCAGACAATCCTTTCTTACATATGTTCAGTAAATGTTCAGTAATTTGTTTAAGATACCATTACTCAAATTTAGAAAACCATGCCAATGCTGAATGTAGTCTACAGTTATGAAGCTTAACATTACAATACTGTGTAAGCATGCACATTCAAAAAGGATTCTGCATGATTTAATGTATAAACAAACATGATTTACCAAATAGCTCAAATTAATTTTATAGGGTGTTGCACCAGCAAATTAAATATTCTTCCTAGATTTCTCATCAGATTATTTCATTTGTCTTTATGTTCCAGTCATTCATTCCACTTTATACATTGTATAAATATGAGGTAACATTCTAAAAACATATCCCCAAAAGTAGTAAAATAGTAAACAGGTGTACATGTCAGCATGGCCCAACTGTCTTTAAAGTGGAATAAAACACAGAAATCTTTCTGTATTCAAAGAATACAGAACAATAAAAGAGAGAAATTAGTGAAACTTTGAGCAAATTTGGTTGAACGGATGAAGAATTATGATTGTTCAAAGTTGATTTAATCCTTGTTATGGAGGATTTTAAAATTGGCAACTCTACCAGCTTTTCAGATGAAAGTGTGGAAAACTCACCATTGGTTTTGTACACAAAATTTCATGTATTCTTTTTTTTTATCAAATATCTAATTTGATCTTGCTTGTTGTGAAAGTATTCCAAGCAAAAATGATTCTACATGTTTTTTTTTGTTGAAAGAATTTAGTTCTTTCTCAACTGACACTTCAGGAAACTGCAAATTTGTGTACAAATCCAATGGGAAGTTCTGCACACATTTCATCTAAAAATGGGTAGAGTTGCCAATTTAAGGATCCTCCATAACAAGGATTAAATAAACTTTGAACAATCAAAATTCTTAAACCATTCAACTAACTTTGCACAAAGTTTCACTATTTCCCCTCTTTACTGCTGTGTATTCTCAGAAATCAGAAAGATGTCTGGGTTTCACTCCCATTTAATCCTCTCAATCATCATCATCATCATTATCATCGTCATCATTGTCGTCGTCGTCATCATCATCATCATCATCATCATCACCAGCCATGATAATTTTTTATTTCGAAAGAAATCAGAGCCACATCAGCCACTCGTTATCAATGGCAAAGAGATTGAACAGGTGGATGAATACAAGTATCTTGGAACTACAATTACACACACACTTGACTGGACAAATAACACTACACT
>JZLH01S0253759.1:36132-65443 GCA_001188425.1 Eucidaris tribuloides | reverse complement strand
CGGAGGCATACCCATCGACTGCGCGCAGTCGAACTGCTCTAGTTTATGTTTCATTTCTTTTTTTCTTTTGTTGTTTACGGATCTAGAATATTTCTCAAAATCTTTATACAAGGCATTCTTTTCATTAATTGACTTTAAAATGCCAGAGGAAGTCCAGGGTTTATGAATTTTTTTTTTTTCGTTTTATTGCAAATGACAGGGAAATATTCATTATAAATATGATGAAATAAACAGTAAAATAAGTCAGAAGCATGATTGATGTCTTTTGAGGCATGAACAGGTTTCCAATCTGTTTGAAATCTTCAATCTTCGTTTCATTTATCTGTCTTTTGAAATGGGGTCCATACCTAGGGAAATTAGTGCATTTTTTGGCAACATAAAATATGGAAAAGTGATCTGAAATATCCGAGTACAATCAACCTCCATCATTTTCAATTTGAACTGCATTTAGTAAATATGTTGTCTATTACAGTAGCCGATTTATTAGAAATACGGGTAGGTTTTTGTGATGACTGGAAACAAATTGTACAGAAACATAGTGTCAAGAAATTCTCAGCTTTTTGTGTGGCTATCGATATTTAATAAATTAATATAATTATAGTCTCCCATTAGATGTAATATTTTATTTTAATGCAGGCACTGGTCTGCAAAGATTGAAATAAACTTCCCATTTATCTTTCTGGTATTATGCATGGTGAGAAGACAAATTCTAAAGTTACAAGTCTAATGACAACAGTTCCGCACACAGCTGGGCTGAATGCTGAAGTGAACACGAACAACGTAGTGCTTGTATGACAATACGGTATATACTGCTGTTTATGTCAATGGGTAATGCACCACAGCGCAGAAATCAGCATATGGGACACTGCAGTAAAATCAATTTCAGTACCTAAGATTATGATGGTGAAGAAGTCAAATCATACCACAGATCTTCAGAATTCGATAAAGTTGTTCTGGCAAGAATAGGCAATGAAAGTTACAAGTTACATGACATTTCACAAGTCCAAAACATATATATATATTGAAACAAATATTCAATCAGCATATCCTCTCAACTCCTCCTGGCTTGCACCTTGAACAATTATTATTTTTTTGGTCAGGATGTGCGTTACTTTGTTATTCTTTCCATCATGGAAGTCCTCCAGAATTTTAACATCTATTGAAGACATCCCTGCTGACGTTGTCAATATCTTGAACATACTATATAGCCACTGCAATGTGTAAAATTGAAAGAAATTGATAACTAAAGTTTTGATTTAGAGCAATGATTGAAATTTTGAATTGTGATGTAAATCAGTGATTTAAATTGAGACTTAAATCAATGAATTAAAATGTAATCAAAAATAAATAAAATTTATTGTGAGGAGTAATTCATTGGTATATTACCAGCGCAGTCGTCTTCGGAGCCATCAGTTCATCCGTGGTAAGATGAGCACCCTGTTGAAGTTGAAAGTTGGAAGTTGCAGAACCACTTGTACTCTTTAGTGCTCTTTGAAGTCTTTGGACTTCGGACCAGACTTTGGTGGGTTAAACCGGTTTTATGAGCGCTCAACCGTCCCCCTTCCCTCAGAGCATACATTTGGTGGTGGAACTAATTCCATCTGTCAAAATGCCTTTGTGCTCCTAGAGAGCCAGATTGTGTAACTTGCTCTCAAGGCAATTTTTGATGCTGTGTCTGCCAAGAATTGATTTTCGTTTCCCAAGAGGTATACCTAGGGAAGCCAGGCATTTGCTGAAAGCGTCATTGTAGATACCTCGGCTTCTGACTTTTGTGGGAAAGTAGAACACACTCCATCCTTTGTTTTCACTTTCGGCCACCAGGTCTTGGTATTAACACTTCTTCCTGGGACATTCATTGGTTAGGTTTTCTTCTGATGGGACTGTCAGCTCAATTAAAATTACATTCTAATAGTAGATCTTGAGCACACAATGATGTCAGGCCGTTTGGCAGTCTCCACAATTTCTGGAGGAAACACTATTGGTGTGTGTTCCTCATCCATCAGGAATGACCAGTCACTTGCTTTGGTCAAAATATCTTTGAGCAGAGTCTGCTCTTTCTGATGAGGTATAACTTAGATAACCTTAACACCTTATTAGCCCTTTGGATGCTATAATGTGAAATATACATGTAGTCGAAAATCTTGGGGGTTCCCTCCCCCCCACGAGATTTTTCATTAAAACAAAACAAAAACGAAATACATTCAGAATCTGTTATTGGTGTGATATGACCTTTGGGCATAAAGCTTTCAAATAAAAAAACAACAACAACAAAACTAAACTTGGGCTTTTATTAATGTGAAATTATTCCCGGGTAATTAACCATACAGTTTTGTACATTGCATCTTGGCGATGTCGTTTATATGTATACAGGTTCATTTTATCGTATATTACGTCAGATGTTTTTGCTTCTTTGTCTTTATCTGCATGACAGGGTTGTTTAGAAATCCTTTATCCCGACCCCCACTATGAGGCCCCCGACCAACATGACATCTTTACCCATGGAGGCATGATATTCTGGTGTGTGACATCCGCCATCTTTTGTCTGGTGAGTATCTCTTCACGTCCCATAAGATTCTCCCTATCAGCCATTCCGTGTAAGTGTCGCGCAAGTCACGCATGCTGTATGTCACGAGTCACAAGCCAGGGTATAGATGATTGCTTTACGTGATCAGGTAAAGCAATCAGCTTCTTTTATTTTCTCGGTTTTGATCTATATCCTGGCTTGTGACTTGTATGACATACAGCATGCGTGACTCGTGTGATACTTAATGTAATGGCTGCTATGGCCAATAGGGTAGAGCCTGAAGTTTTTTTGCGGAAATTTCAGCTTTGAGGTATAATGCGGAAAACAGTGTTTCGAACAAAAAATGAACAAATCATGCCAAAAAATTCCCCCAAAGTAGAGTTAATAAATATTTATTGAATAAATCTAAACTTAATATACTTAATAAAGCCAAAGAAATCGAGTGTTATGACTTCTTTGGTTTTTTATTTAACTCTCTTTTTGATCTAAACTTTCAGATGGAAAAAAAAGGCAGGCCTCATGTGTTATATGTGAATTGCTATACAACCGAAATCAGCACACAAACAATTTTGTTTACCACAGTATATATCACCTAGCCACTGATTTAAAATAAATTACTCCAGAAAATCTCTTTATTGGACAATTTGTTAGACATCATTTTTTTTCTCAAAAAGCAGTGACATGGCTCTTGAAAAACATGTTTTTAGATACCAGTTACATTCCAAAAGTGAGGATTCCAAAGAATTTCAGTTTCGTCATGTCTGTGCAATTTTATGCATATTTCTGCTTGACGAAAATGTAACAAGGGTTACAATAACTAAAATCTTGGTTTAATTCTTTACCATCAGTGTGGAAGGAAGTTTATTTCAAATCTGACATGTAGGAAAGTAATAAATATCAGCATGGTACTAACATATACTGTGAATGACATTTTGGGAAGATGTTCTAAATTTCACCTTTTCATACCACCAATAGCAAAATTTCATGATCGTTCCTGTGGTGTACCTGATCATTTAGAAAACTTAAATTGACCGCATTTGATTTTTGTTAGCCATCCACTAAAGGCAACTGACAGGATTGGGAACAAATTTGAAAATGCCTCAAGAAGCAAATGAGTTGGACATATACCAATGTATACACTACTTGGAAAGTAAATCTTGGCTGGAAGGAGTTAGGAGAATTAAAGGCAGGGGATCTCTTTTGCATGTCTAAAAATTACCATTGTGTAAATACAATGGCATTTAGAAGAAAATGCCGTCTGGGAACCTTAGGCAAAATATAGGAGCTAGAAACTCAGTTTTAGTGGAATTATAGTGACCGTTAGACTCAGATTTGAATTTTTTTTCTCGCGAGAAAAAAAATCCTACCATAGACCGTACACTAAACGGCTATTGTTTTTCTTTTGCATTTTTCAAATTCTAGGTTATCACTGACCCCCAGATTTCACAGACATGCCCTTCATCAATAGCCTAAGGGCATGGGTTATCTTTTCCTGGTCTACGGGGATGTTTGCAAATGAGATCCACTGCCTTTAAGCATGAATATTCCAGTATTGAATTACTGTTGTGCCCCGATAGAAATTAATCCCATAGAAAGCAACACAACAAATTTTGCTTGTCACAAGGAACACTGATGGTAGTTCTTTTAAAATGAGTCCAAATTTGACCACAAAATTTTCATAGTAGAATCCTTAGATAGTCTACTTGATTGTTGAATAGTTTTACCCGAAGTTGATGACTACGCCCAATCATGCTATTTACCTCAAACATTGTGAGGAGGTAGGAGGACCTTCCAATATTGTGTCAGTCTATTCTGTTTATGTTTAGAGAATATATTCCTTGTGGGATTATTTACTCTTTTTTCTCTCACCCTTTATTACAGGGATATGTAATTGTCCTTTTTCTGCCATGGACACCAGTGAGGAATAAAATCCAGCTACCAGGTATGTCAGTCATATGTTGTGGGGAAAGATTCAAATTTTGGTTGTTTTGTCTATTACAAATGACTATCTGATGCACCACGCCATACCCCGGGGTACCGCATTGTGCAGCGCCCTCTTGTGTTAAAAAATATATTTTCTTCAGTTATGATCGCTGAAATCAGTGGTAATGATGCAGAGGTTGTGCAAGTGCACAACAAAAAGGCATAAACTTACGAAAAATGGGGTAAAAATGAAGCTAAATGTGTTATTTTCACCCTTATTACATAACTTTTACATAACTTTTGTAACCCAGGGTACAGTGCTGATAAAATAAATAAATAATTCACAAAATGTGAGGGAATTTCTAGTTGGTACCCTGGGGATATGGCGTGGTGCTCATTCAAATGTTGGCCATAATGTTTTGCATAGATTAAACCACTATAGAAGCCAAACAGCCAAAAAAAAAAATCAATTTTGGCACAAAAATCCTATGGGAGCTGTATACAGGTCATACCATACCACACTATAATGCTTCTTTTTCTCAGAAGATTTTGATTCTGTTTGTTAAATCTCATACATGCAGGGCCCTGTTGAGGCTCCAAAACTTCTACAGGAATTTGCTATTTTTTTAATTTTGCTAATTTATGCAAATTTATTCAAAGTCACAAAAATTGCTACTTCTCTTTATTTCTTAACACACTTTGATTCTGTTTGTTTTCTTTGAAAGAGCTTGATGTCGGCTTCCAGACTTCTATACAGAATTTTTAAATTGGTTAATTATGAAAATAAATGAAACTTTAATCAACCTTTGTAAAAAATTAACTGGTTGGAGACCATTTGATTTCACTATAACAGTCATTTTCCATAGACCCCGAAACGAATGAACCCATACGTAGTCCAACGGGTTAACAAATTACAATCTGTCACAGCTTTCTTCTTGCAGGAACAGTGCCATTTTTAAAACTGGAATCTTTGTTTTAATTTCTTGTATTCCCACAGCTAAACGATCCTTTTATATCTACATTGCAACGTTAGCCTTACTCAACTTCTGTCAAGCCCTGGCGAGTGGTCTAGTTTACGATCACGTTCAGCCTGCTATATGGTATGTACACAAATACAAACTATTATGGATCGCCCCCATTGGCAAGATGTAACCAGCTCGTGGGTTACCATCACTGTAATCCAGTAGCTAGCAATGTGGTTGTAGTGCTGTCGCCGAGAAATTATTTGGTTTTGCATGTGAGAACTACATGTATGGTCCCGCAAGAAAAAGTTTAACCCTATATTAACGTGGGGGGGGGGGGGTCCCCCACGAATTTCGCGACCATGCCGCCGTGCAAATTTTTTCACCGCGTCGCTCGCTGACTTTTTACTTTCAAGTCTTGCCCATCTTTTGAGTACCATTTTCGCGAAAAGTGGACATATACCGTTACGACGCTGCGCGACTTTTTATACATGCATTCAAAAAATAAAAAAAAAAAAAAAAATAAAATAATAAAAAAAAAAAAAAAAAAAACCCCAAAAATTGCTCAAAACGTGATTTCGTGTACAAATCAATGGAAATTGTGTATTTCAGCAGAATCATAAATGATATGATTATTTTTGCTCATTTTACTGGTGGAAATGAATATACTTTATGCTGTTTACGATTGCAAACGTGTCCCCAACAAATTTTATCAAAAAAACAATTTAGAAACAAAGGTCGAAAAACAAAAGAAATACATAAGAAAATTCACAAAACAATAAATCATTAAGAAATTAATTCCAATTTGGCAAATGTTTGTAAGATAAATTGTTAGAAATATCAAAATAAATATTTTCACCAAAAATTAACATTCTGCTAGCTGTAATAAGTGAGTTATGGCCAGAAAACAAAATTTCATACACTATAATTATGCATCAAATTAATTACTTAAAAAATAGAAAAAATAATTTTTGGCAAAATTATCACTATACAGTTCAGTGTAGTTTACATCCGAGCTCTATGCGCATTGCAAATTTTCGCCGGCGATCGCCGATCGTGGGCCGAGATCTCAGAGGGGGGGGTCAAATTGGACCCACCCCAGTGAAAACCTGGTCTGAAATAGCCCAGGTTAAAATAGGGTTTAAGCATATTTGATGATTAGAAAATGAAAATGAATAAAGTAAATAGGGTTCTAAAAATTGTACCTTCTAAAGTTGATCTGTTAGCCAGATCTGTTGTTGTCCATTCCATAACGCTTATGAAACTTGAATAACTTTGCAATCATTTTTATTTGAAACCGAACTTCGATGGAGATGCCCTACCCTTCTACAGGAACCTTAATGTTATTTGGGGATCAAAGATCATGTATGTAGGTCAAATATACCCTAATTCAGGCTGGCGCTTTTCTTGGCTATGCTTATATCTGGGGGGGGGCGGATTCGCCCCCCCCCCCCCCCCCGCCCCCCCCCGAGATCTCGGTATCGATCGGCGCGAGTTTGCGCCGAAATCGGCACGCACTTACCATCACGTAATCTACAAGACTGTATAGTTTAATTTCACAATTAATTTCATATATATTAATTATGCTAAGTTATCGTAAAATCTAATTAAGCGATAATCACTAAATTAAAGCCTCACAAACTGCTAATTTTTTGTCTGGAACTCTTTTAGCATTCTTTAGGAAGTTTAACTTGCAAAAAATCCGGAATCAAAATTGATTTCCTATGATATTTTGTTTTTTCAAATTTCTTATGTATTTCTATGTTTTTTCAACCTTTTGTTTTCTATTGTTTTTTGATGAAATTTGTCGGGGACACTTTTGCGGTCATAAACAGCACAAAATTAATTAATTTCAACCAATAAAAGTAAAATAATCATACATTTATGAATTTTGGCTGAAAACACAATTTGTATTGAAAATGTACACAAAATCACGTTTTTGAGCGATTTTTGGGGTGACATGCGAGTACAAAATGTTACGTAACTTGGGAACCGCATACCCGGACGTCGCAAATTTGGTCTCAAAAGATGCGTGACATTCGAGAGAATAAAGTCATGAAACGCCGTGGCAACTGCTTCGCGCGTCGCGGACATTTTGCGCGAAACGTCTAGGGGGGGCGGATTCCGCCCCCCCCAGCCTTTTTAGGGTTAAAATATACCTGCAAGTTTCTACTCCAGTAACGTTTCAACCATTAGCCTGTAAGCTTTGATGGTAGATGCCTTACAGGGACCTCACTGTTATTTGGGTGTTAAATGTCACATATGTAGATCAAAGGTCAAATTAGATCAAATGTTAAAATATACATGCAAGTTTTTATTGCGGTTGGTAGTTAATTCTTGTTATTTCAGTGATATTCAGAATTAATTTCCTACAATAATTGCACGCAAATATGGAGAGACACATTGTGACCATTGCCTTGTTCACGAACAAATGGTAGGTGATTTATTCTGAGAATAAGTGTTAGTTGGAATCTTATCTTATTCACTCCATTACAAGACTGTCTAAGAAATGTTGACCCTGATACTCCCTGAATTGCTTTAAAAAAAAAATACAAAAAAGAAAGGACAAATGCATATAAATAGATAAATAAATTACAATTGAAGTTAATAAATAATAAACATGTAAATATAGGATTAAATATATAAATAAATGAATAAATGAATATGTAAATAAATGAATGAATAGATATGTTAATAAATGAATGATTATATAAATAAATATGTTAATAAATTAATTAATAGATAAGTAAATATGTTAATAAATGAAAAAAATGAATAAATGAATAAATAAATAAATAAAAT
The DNA here is from genome assembly GCA_001188425.1 of Eucidaris tribuloides. Taxonomy (NCBI): domain Eukaryota; kingdom Metazoa; phylum Echinodermata; class Echinoidea; order Cidaroida; family Cidaridae; genus Eucidaris; species Eucidaris tribuloides. The sequence continues at coordinate 57,232 of JZLH01S0253759.1, read as the reverse complement.
CTTCTTCTTGTTTACATTTTTCTTCCCAGTTTGGCAGATCTGACATCGCTTTTGTACTTCACCTTCTTTGCACCTCTTATTTACATCACGTTTCTTCATAATTTTTTCAAGTGAGTAATTTATTGTGGCATGTATTTTAAATACAGAAATGTTGTATTTGTAACAGTGTGCCTGCACAGTATTTTCTATGGAACTAGAAACTTATTTGCTAGTAAGTTTATAATTTGTTCTTTAGCTTTCTTGTTGAGTGTCCTTTAATCTAATCTTAAAATAGAAACTCTGCCACTTTCTATGACAATGTCCATTAGTTTTGTATACAGATTTTCACTAAGATTACTGGTAAGTTTTCTGAGACGTCAGTTAAAATGTAACCAAATTCTTTAAAGACACAGGCTAACATTGTGAGCTTCAAATTAAAAAGTTGTCAAACTTTGCTATCTGAGCTACATAGGAGTGTTTGAATGGACAAGTAAACACCCTAGAATAACAAAAGTTTGGAAATTTATGCTGCCAGTGGCAAGATATGAATGAATAAACAATTAGTACTCGGGCCGAGTACAAAATAGCCTAGATCTACACACAGTAAGTCTATGGGAGGAAATGGGCAGGTGAATCTGGTCAACTTACGATTTTCATTTTTTCAAAGCACTAAATAATCATTTTGAAATACAATTTTTCCAGGGCTTCATTTTTAGACCTTATCAAAGGCACTGGTAGCGTGGGGTAATCATGTAACTCAGATAAACTGGAAACAATGTTATACGATGTCTTGAAGGAAAAGCAAGAAGACATTAAATTTTTAAGACAAATGAGAAGTCAGATGTGAGACATTCTTTCTGTCCCGATCATTTTATCGTACAGGGCATCAAAACAACTGTTGCTGCTATCCTACGCATCGCAGCCCGACGAAAACGATGACGAGTCCCACCACCTGCCTTACTCCATCACCCGCGACGACAACTTCAGCACGTCGCTCTATGACAGCACCGAGTTCGGCCAGTCGGGCAGCCCCCCTCCGATCACGGGTCACCTGACCTTCAGCATAAACGCTCAGATGGAACCCCTTCCTGAGGACCACCATGATTCAAAGGGATCGTAGCTTGAAAAGTACAGAAATGTAAGTCTAAAATGTAGAGAATCTCATTTGCACCCCTCCCACAACACAGCAAACCATCACTCTTCCCCTAAGGTTATTTATAAAGGACAAGTCCGTGAATCCTGAAGATCAGTAATTACCTAGAATTTGAGAAATGCTCCCCAAATCAACTGCCAGCTCAGTGTATGCATCAGCTAGGAATTTTTGTCTCTATGAGACAGTGTTTCAAATCAAAATCTAACGGTCACTGTAATTCCACTAAACTGAGTTTCTAGCTCCTATACTTTGCTAAAGGTCCTCAGATGGAATTTTCTTCTATATATCAGTGTATTTGCACAATGATAATTTGTAGGCATGCAAAAGAGACAAACTGACTTTAATATCATTTTATCAAGCCCACCAAGGTAGAGGCGAGACTGAGGGATCACTTTGGCATCCGTCCGTCTTCTGTCCATTACGCTTACAAAAACTTGAATAACTCTGTGCTAAATGCTCCACTTTCAATCAACTTGGAAGGAAGATTAACCATACAGACTTTCAAATTAAGAAGTATGTGGAGGTCAAAGGTCACTCCTCACCTCACCTCACCAGGCTGAGTTCATCCACAGTTGGATGTAGCCCTCTTCATGATCCTTCCATGACTTTCTGTTCTGAGCCAATCTAGTCCAGGTGCTGCCTATGTATTGTGTGATGTCATCCCGCCAATGACGTTTCTGTCTTCCTCTGGATCTTTTCCTGTCTCTCGGTATCCATTCTGTGGCCCTTTTTAACCACCTTCCATCGTTCCTTCTCATTACGTATCCTGCCCATCTCCATTTTGCTTCTTTCACCTTTGCCATGATATCATTGGTTTGTGTTTGTTGTCGAATTTCTGTATTTCTTCTCTTGTCCCTTAGTGTAATGTTCAGCATTTTTCTCTCCATTGCCCTCTGTGATGTACCTAGTTTTAGGTCACTGGCAAAGGTCAGTGACCTTTTTGAGCCCATTGTTTTTGAGCAAGTTTCCATTATGGACCATAACTTTGCCCCCATTTGCCCAATTGTGACCAAACATGGGTGGTAGATGTCACATAGGGAGCTGAAGGTCATCAAAAGGTCAAAGGTCACCAGCAGGGGTCAACAACCCTTTTGAGCCCAATGTTAGTTTTTTTTTTAGCGAGTTTCTATATATGTGAAACTGGGCAAGACACATTTTGGCTATCGCCTTTTAAAAATCTTGGCCTGTGGGCACCAATTGCTTTAAATATTGATTGTATCTTTTTCTCTTTCCCCATGTACAGATTTAAAGGGAAATGGCTGGATTGGCTCAACAACCAAATCCATTGGAATTGATGTCCATATTAACCTGTTGGCTACCAGAACCTGATGTACCATATATCAATGGTGGGAATTAAAGAATCTTGGGAGTCAATGGGTTAACATTAAATCAAGTTCATATCCTAGCAGGAAAGAATTGTCTTCAATCTGAGAAGAGTATTCTGATTTGATTATGATAGAAACTAAACCCATTTATAGGTACAATGGACTTTTGTTATAACAAACTCCTTGAAATCATGACAATTACTTTGTTATATCAACATTTTGTAACATTAGGGTTGCACAATACAAAGAAACTTTCTAGTGTGGGGAGGAAAAATTTGTTTGTTATATCGAGATTTTGTTATATCAGTGTTCTTTATAACAAGAGTCCACTGTATACAGGGTGGCCCAGAAAGAATGCTACGAGTATGATCAATAATATTTTCACCATTATCGGCAAAATATCATTAATTCTTATTTCGTTGGTTAAACATTCTTTTTCCAATAAAATGATACCAAGATCATTGATTTTAAGTAAGGCGTTTTGATTCTAGGGCCATTTTTCGGAGGCAATGCAATTTCCCAAATTTGCCAATTTTTCAACAGCGGCGGTCATCGGAACGCCGAGATATTCTGGCGTCTCAGCTTGCCATACTGGACAAACCGCGATGACAAAGGGCTGGAATGCCCTCACTTTCATAAGGAAGACGATGCGAGCTATATCTCCATTGTCATCGTGGTTTGTCTGGTATGGCATGCTGAGACGCGAAAATATTTCGGTATTCTGATGATCACTGGAGTGTAAAAAATAGTAAATTTGGGAAACGACATTGCCTCCGAAAAATAGCTCTCAGATCCAAACACCTCAATCAAAATTAATGATCATAGTATCATTTTGTTGGGAAAAGAATGTTCTAACCCATGAAATAATCACCAATAACATTTTGTGAATGATTTTGAAGAAATTAATGATCGCATCTGTAGCATTCTTTTTGGGCCACGCTGTATAACAAATTTGCCTGTTGCAGCAATTTGTGATACTTCACTGGACTATAAGGAACTGATCAATCTTTCATCACAGCAACCCTAACTCTTAACATGCCAGAGGATTTGAACTCGTATGGACTTTATGTGTATTCTTTGGTGCAGATCTGCGACTTTGGCACATTAAGAGTTAAAAAGTGTGCTTGATTGTCAGAATAATGTTAACCCCTCGGGGACGACGGGCTTGTGCAGAAGCTCAGTACATTGCACACTCAGAGACAACGTTCACTACAGAAGCAGAAGCCCAGTAACTACGACAAACTTATCAGTCAAAGATGGGTTAACAATAGCGCTATATGGCCTAATGCCTCTGTCCCATTAAGAACACTCTTTTTTTTACCAGTATACATGACGACAATATATATTGTAGACTTTTTTGCACAAAAATAATTCAAAATTCATGGGTTATAGTCCCTTTCAAGTGAAAATCGTGTTGTCTCTCATTGAACGCTGTTTAATATTGAACCCAAGGGGTTAACTTATTCAGAGGACTTTCTCTAATCCTGCTATTTCCCTTTAAAAGAAATTGTATGGGTATTTACAACCAACAAAAGTAGCCGTATTTATGTTGCTAACTAAACAAAGAAATATTTGTAACTATGATTTGATATTGTGATAAGTACTATAAATCAACTGTTTGTGTCCGACTAGTCTGGAGACATTTGAAAAAAAAATGGGGTAAAATATTTCTTGCGTGAGAAAACATTTCATTTTGTTTGTAAATTGTAGGATAAAGAACTGACTGTAGAATTGTTTTGGCTCACTTCTCTGTTATAGGCGTAACAGTAAATTCAGTTCAGCAACGTATGAAATAGACGTTTCATTTATTTGTGAATCTGTAGTCAGTGCATTCCCAGGCACTTTCACATTTGCGGCAGTCGTTCAGAACTAACGGCAATCTTCCCCAAGATTTTGATAGAGTAAACACAACAAACTTCCCGTGAAATATCCTGTAAAAAATTTCCCAACTTGATAGGAAATATTGTAAACACCAGACAACTTTCTGTGAATGTTGGGTGTATAGACACAAACTCCCAGAAGTTTTGCCACTTGACCTTGACCTTGACCATGACCTTCACAAGTAGCCTAATGGCTTTACTGGTGAAGCCGCGTTCCCACTGTTGTGCCATCCATACTATCGCCGATTGGCCAGTCGTAGCTGATTGTGGAATTCTTTGTATACTTCTCTAAAATTTCATGTTTTGATACCCTTGGGTGGTATTTCTCAGAGGCTCCAAAATTTTACTAGATGTGCCCTTTTCAAGTGCTGATCGCTGAATGAAGCACATTTAATCTTGTCCAAATTTAATCCTAATCATCATGATTCAAAATCATAATTAAAGGCAGTGGATCTCATTTGCAAACATCCCCGCAGACCAGGAAAAGATAACCCATGCCCGTAGGCTATTAATAAAGGGCATGTCTGTGAAATCGGGGAGTCATTAATTACCTAGAATTTGAAAAATGCAAAAGAAAAACAATAGCTGTTTAGTGTACGTTCTATGGTAGGAATTTTTTTCTTGCAAGAAAAAAATTCAAATCAGAGTCTGATGGTCACTATAATTCCACTAAAACTGAGTTTCTAGCTCGTATATTTTGCAAAAGGTTCCCAGATGGCATTTTCTTCTAAATGCCATCGTACAATGTTTATTTGTAGGCATGCAAAAGAGATGCCGTGCCTTTAAATGTGATCTTTAACGCTTTTTTACCATCAGATGCGATGATCACGATTGACAATTAATACTGGTGATCGTAGAAAATTTTTGAACTGTCCAAAATTTTGCTACAATCAACACGATTGCCATGAATGATCTCAAGATTTGATAAGATCTGATAAGATCACTATGACTACTCCCATGATTTAGACCATGATTTTAATCATGGCGTAAATCGTGATGGTGGGAACACCCCTTAAATGAATTTTTGGTGTGTTCTGGAGTGCTGTTTGAGTTATTCTGTAACTTCAAACTTGTGAAAGTCTTTTGGAAAACAAAAATTCTGGAAGTTGGGAAATGTGAATGACAGTATGTACTTCATGCAGGTTTTTTTCCCCCATTGGGCTGCAATATTTGTTTGCTTTGTTTTTGTAATTACGAATGAGTGTGCGATTGTGAAAGATTGAGACCAACAAGCCTTTGGACCAGTATTGAGACATGTAAATATATATATGAAATATATATGTGTATATATTATGTATTAATATTCATATTTTTCATGTTTTGAAAGGGAAGATGATGATTTGCCTTAAGAAGGACATTTGGAGTCGGGCAGAATTGAATTCCCACTTTTGTGTTAATCTTTATTTGTGTTACCTTATGTATGTATTTGATGAGTGGAACAGTGGATGTTCATGTACTGTATACGCCATATATTTCGCGTCCATATATTTTCGCGATTTTGCTTCAAGACGGGGAATTCGCGAGTGTATATTTTCGCGATTTTATTGTGTTTACATTCACTTTGCACAGAAATATCAGGAAGTGAAAATTTTCATGTTCAGTAAGTCGCGAAATTCGCGAAAATAAAACCACCGCGAAATATTCAGCGTATACAGTAAATGTACACCTATCAAAAATCTGGAATAGTTCTTTCCCAATATGTGACCTACAATTCCCAATGGAAGAAAATAAAGCAAATTTACAAAATGTGAGAATATTCATTCAAGAATCCACTTCACATCTTCAGTTTCATACATTAATGAATTTAAGTCTGTAAGGCATTCCTATAGAAAATTTATGCTCTTTTTTCTTTTCACCAAAAAAAGATCAAACAAGACATTCCACTTCTTTTTCCTCGTTTAACTCATAACATGCCATAAAAATTACATCTCTGTGGACATACTGTAGTGTGTATTATGTGGTGCATATTTGTGACTTTGGCATGTTAAGAGTTAAAGAAGAAATTGCTCATTTAAATCTTTATTTTGAAAATTCTGATATTATTAATCATTGTTACGCTTCTAGTGGCATTTGCTTACTTTATGAAATGCTTGTGGTAAAGAAATGACTTGCATCTGTTGGGTAAAAACTCATAGATGTATTAATGTTTATTCACATGTGTGGGATGTTGTACTACATATTATAGTAAAAAAAAAAAACAATAATGGATTTATCAAGATATTATTGAATAATTAATAACAGATCAGAATTAATGAACTTTGGGATGGGAGTATTGGTGAAAGAAGTTATATTTTACCAGAAGCACTAATCCATTGCTTATTATCCATGGAATATTTATTCTTTCATTTATTTTCTGCACTTTGATAGTAACCTTGCTTATAGTACTATTCATAGATCAGATTCCCAGGTAATCTATTGCATTCATTCATATATGTACACAGAGAATAATAAAATAAAGCAAGAAAAAGTTGCTGTAAACAAAAGCATCACATTTTCCATTGTATTTCTAGAAAAGGTGAAGACAGAAATATATTATGTATAGTGTACTTCACAGACATTTAATACAAATGTGTCATGGAAGTAAAAATATTACTACGTGAATACAGGTGGGTATACCTGTAGATTATTTCCAGGCAATTTTCATAGTCTTAAAGTATTTTTCTTTTGAAATGTCAGCTAAATAAGATGGCAATGCATAATATACTTGAAGTTATACTAAGACGGAGAAACAACATGTAAAAAACAAGAGTATTTATATTATGGTACTTGTTTAGCAGAGACATAAAGCTCTGAAGTTGTGTCAGCACAACAAAATGATTGACCATTATGATCATTGTAAATATATTGGAAAATATGTACTACATCCTGGAGTGAAATATATATGAGGTGTAACCTTACCAGGACAAATATAAAATTATATATTTTTTTTCTTCCAAAGAGTAGTTTTGAGCATTTTTGTATATATTTATTTATCAAAAGATTATTCCATAGTGATGTAACATATGCCATTGTCGGTTAGTTTGTGCGGTATCTTGGGTTATTAAATTTCGACATCTTTTGGATTTGCTTTGTCATAAAGGAAGTGTTTACAGTTATGTCATTTACAATTTTTGAGGTTTCAATTTGGTTTAGTTCATCAGAAAGATCACTTTATAACATTGCGGAAGCCCAATTTAGAAAAAAACGAACTTTGCTATCTGACAGACTGTATGATAGTGTTTGAATGGACAAATAAATACCCTAGAATACAAAATTTTAGACAGTTATGCTATCACTAGCAAAATATATACAGATAAAAATGAGCTCTTGAATTATTGTTAGCTAACGAACAGCAGTCTTTTGGTAAAACTGAAATGGTTGCTCAATGATTTTCACTTTTTCAAAGCATTTAAAGACGCTATATAACACTGTGGAAGACTCGTTTAAAAAATTGTCAAAGTTTGCTGTCTGACATATCTGACAGTGCTTGAATGGACAAATGAACACCCTAGAACACAAAAGTTCAGACAGTTATGCTGTCACTAGTACAATATGTGCAGATACATATTGGCACATTAATTATTCTCAGCCGATAGGAAATTCTGCAACTCAGCAGTGTATGGGGAATGCTGGAATGGTTTCTCAATGATTTTCACTTTTTTAAAGCACTTAATGATCGTTTTAAACTGCAATTTTTTTCAGGGCTTCATTTTTAGACCTTATCAGAGACCCTGGTAGCATGGGGAATCATCTAGCTCTGATTTTTTTTTTAACTGGAAACATTGTTATACAATGCCTTTAATGATTGCCTTGATCTGCAATCTTTTTTTCAGGGCTTTATTTTCAGACTATGTCAGAGACACTGGTAGCATGGGGGATCATGTAGCTCAGATTTTTTTGAACTGGAAAGTGGAAACATTGTTTAAACAATGCCTTTAAATTAATCTGTTGAACCATTTTAGTTTTAGTTCAGAAACATGTCAAAGAGTTTCAATTATCCTTAAATTTGTAATACATAATAGGTCGGATCTTTCATGTGTAACCATACAGCATACAAAAATGCAAGATCTTTGATTAAATGATAGATTATAACCCGTTGGAGACTAAGTACAAGTTAACTTGTGTTTGGGTCTATGGAAAATGCGTGTTATAGTGAAATCAAATCGTCTCCAGTGGGTTAATATATGAGGCATAAGATAGTATCAACTGGAAACTGGAAGAATTCAATGGTACAACAAATTGCCAATATTTGAAATGAGACAAAAATAGCTTTATTGAATATGACTTCAATCTAGTTGTACAAACTTTGTGTATGAATGAAATAATACATATATATATTTCCATTATCAGTTGGAATATTTTTGTGACATATATGTAACTTGGTGATGTGCATATTCTGCAAAGATGTGTATATATTTTGTCCCTCTTGCCTTATGTGGAAGTGATTTACCATGACTAATGTTGTACCATATCATGTCATTGTACTGTATGTCACTTGATTTGCCAAACTAATTTGTTGACATTATTACGCTTTTTATATAATAGGAGCACATTTAACAAGAATAAATTGTCTTTACACAGAATCCTTGTTCAGTTTACTCATTGTAAATGATATCGTGCTGACAGTGAAAGTTTGCATACACGTATGTATTGGGGAAATTGTGTGTGTGTGTGTGTGTGCTTGTGTATGTGTGTGCATGTATGCATTTTATGTATGTATGTATGTATGTATGTATGTATGCATATGTGTGTGTATGTGAGTGTGTGTGTGTGTGTGTGTGTTGTGTATGTACTTATGTGTTTGTGATTGTGTGTGTGTGTTGTGTATGTACTTATGTGTTTGTGATTGTGTGTGTGTGTGTGTGTGTGTGTGTGTGTGTGTGTGTGTGTGTGTGTGTGTGTGTGTGTGTGTGTGTGTGTGTGTGTGTGTGTGTGTGTGTGTGTGTGTGTGTGTGTGTGTGTGTGTGTGTGTGTGTGTGTGTGTGTGTGTGTGCATATCTGTGTATTTTAATATTATGTCTCATAAAATTAGAACTCGGGTACTTAAGGAGGTAAACCAAATTGGGGTCCCACTTCGGAAACATACATTCCCGTCATATTTCCCTAAAAGTTCTTTTTTGTTATTTTGTTATCCAAAACACAAAACGACCGATGAGTATTGAATAGACCTAACTTCCAGTGTGGTACTACTCCTGACTAACAGTGGAATGTAAATCTTACTTCTTACTAGTTACCACTTTGAACCCACTGAAAACAAAATCTTTTTTTTTTTAAAGTGGGGTGTAAAGGATAATCAAACACACAACAAAACAAGTAAAGAGGCCATTTATTCAATCCAGTGGAAAGGATGAAAACTGTCTCCGATTTCCGAATATTTTGCTCTCAAAATTCTGTAAAGTTCGTTTAAAACCTGACGTCATGAGTTGCATGTCTTATTAAATTAGACTGACCTACGTATCTTCAGAATTCTTATCAGTGTATTGTGGACTTAACTTTGCCAAATATGGAGAAGTCGGCCACAACAGTAGGATTAGATCAAAGGTTAATTCGTTCTATGCTTAATGATTAACATAATCATATTCCCGTGTATACTGTCATCATACCACACCATCTTCCCTTAAGCCTGTGCATTACTATTAGATCTTTTCCAAGACGAACAACAAAGGCAGGAATACTTAGCACCGAAAAACATGGAAATGGTGTCTTTATCGAATAATCACCACATCAGAATTCTGACGTCGATATTAGCATGGCTTCTATTCTCTCTTCATTCAGTGACCTGTCAATCTGGTGAGAATAAAAATTGTGTTTATTTGATCATTGTCAATCCTGCTTTTCTGCTTGTATACTAAATGCTTCGATTAAAATAATTAGGCTGTTAAATTTTGGTGTTATATTATGTAATAGCTTTGCTGTAAAAGCAACACCAGTTGTACTGAATAGTTGGTCCATAATGTCTGGTATATGGTAAAACCATGGGTAAACTATGTATGATTAGTAAATTCACACATACTTTTCATGGAAGCGATTAGTCTCCATGGCCAATGTCGTGCATGTATATCACTGATCCACAATAGATTGGTAAATTGTAGAAAATATATTCATTTTTTCCAGAGGAGCACGTATGCCCATTTTCAGTCGGATATATATATTTTTTAATATACACTCATACTCATAATTATGGAATATTTTAATATTTTGTTGATACTTATAAGCTCTTTCTCCTATATCGTCATAAATTTTCAAGACAAGTGTTTATTTCACAAAAACGCAGTATGTGAAGCAATTTTTGGATTTCCTGAGATGACTAAATTAAAAACTAAAATACGTTTGAGCGGAATAACAATTACATATTTATTTTTTTTAATCCACAAAAATCATGAAAAAAAGTATTAAATTAAAGTAATTTGAAAAACACCCCCCCCCAACCGATAAATCTTGTACTAAATGTCACTTATCATTAAATTAACATCACAATTTGTCTGTTAAAGTCTGAATAACGCGCGCGTAACCACCACGTGCTCAAACAACAACAAAACAATACCGCCATTTATAAAACAAAGTTTTTGTGTCGAGTGTCGGACGCTTACAAAATACTCAGCATTCCTGAAATTCTTAAATGTATAAATTGCTTCACCTGCAGGGGGTGAGCAAATATTAATCAGATGTACGTTCACGGAAAAATTAGGCACTTCTAAAATGTTTCTAAAAATTCATAATTAATGAGCATGAGTGTACTTCTTAAGTTTTTGACTTGTTATTTTTTTTAAAGAAACAACCAGTGGCGTAGTAGCAGGGGAGAAAGGGGCACATTGCCCCCCCCCCCCTCTCCCCGGGAAAATCCACCAAACTACCAGGAAAAGGGAAAGGACAGGAAAAATAATAAAAAGGAAGGGAGAAAGGGAAAGAAAAGAGAGGAAAAGTGAAAAAGAAGGGATAAAGGGAAAGAAAGAAGAAGAAAAGAGATAGAGAAGAAACTGGGAAACAAAAAAGGATGAAAAAAGAAGAAAATATATTAAAAAAAATGAAAATTGGAAGAAGAGGAAAAGGCAAAAAAGGAGGGATAAAGCGGAAAGAAAAACGAAAAAAGAGGTAGAGAATTAAGGGAAAAGGGAAAGAAAGAGGGGGAAAGAGAAAAAACGAAAAGGGGAAAAAAGAGAAGCTGAACTTCAAGGGAGAAAAGAATTGGAAGAACAGATAAAGAAATAAGAGAGAGGGAAAGAAAACAGAGAGTAGGAAAAACAGAAGAAGGAAAAGGGAAACAAAGAAATGACGGAGAAACGGGAAGGAATTTAGGCGAGAAACGGGAAAATTAATAAGAGATCTAGGGAAACACGAAAAAAGTGACGGAAAGGATGGAAAGCATCAATTTAGGGGAAAGAAGGAAAGAATAAAAAGTGGATTTATCGGCGGAAACAATAAGGAAACGACCGGGTGGCAGTCTTATTTGAAGAAAGGAAAGGGAGGAAAGAATGGAAAGGGTGAGAAAAGGAAGTGGAAAAGGAATGAAAGAGACAGAAATGAAAAAGGATGACAGAAAGAAGAAAAGACTGTCATATTTTCTCACCATTGGAGGGGAATCCCTCTCTCCGACCCTCCCCAATTCATCTCCAATCACTTAACAATCTCCACAAATTTTGCACAACAACAATGTTAATTTATATGCATTCCTTCAAATAAAATGGGCAGAACCCCGCCCGGGAACCCGGCAGAATTATAGAATACATACATTTTCAAGGAGAAAATATCAAATTGTTTCACCCTGGGAGGAGAACCCCCCTACCAATCACCACAACTTGTGCACAACAAGAATGTGAATTATGCATTCCTCCATTTAAAATGGAGCAGAAAACACACATTTTAAATGGAGAAAATATCAAATTTCCTTAGCAGAGAGGGAATTCCTCCTCCCAGACCCTCCACAATTTATTAAAAAAATGGGGGCTGACCCACATTTTGAGGGAGAAAGATTAGTTTTATTCAACATGGGAGGGGAACCCCCTCCCACAGACCCTCCCCAATTTATCTAAAATGGGGGCTAAAACACACATTTTCAAGTTGAAAATGTCAATTTTTCTCACCTGGGAGGGGAATCCCCTCCCAGACTCTCCCCAAACTATCAGAAATGGGGGCTGAAAAACAAACATTTTGTTAAAAAGAGGGTAGTTACTTTTTTGTTGTGTTTATGGCAATTATACTTTTCGGATCCTATACTGACACGTTCTCTTTAGGTTCCATCATATTTTTCTCAAGTGGTTTCGCTTGCCTGTACGATATAACTGGGAATTAATCAATTTGGAAGTTTTGTCACTTGTATGCTTACTATAAAGCGTGTATCAAAAAAAAGTAGACACTCAGAAAAATTTTTATTACGCAAATATTTCATGATCTAGAGATTATTTTTTTATATGAATATTTTACCTTGGACCTAAGCTATCTGATGACACTATTGGTATTGAAAGTATTTCACGCATGAGTGAGCACAGGCCACTTTTGTCCAACAGGTCAAAAATGCATTTGCGCACAGAATTGTTTTCTGTCAATGTTTAATACCTCACAGACCGGTGTTGCAGAAGCTCTCACCTGATGTGCACAAGGATTGAATCCTCAGCTTGCTGAGAGAAGATGTAATATAAATTTTTGTGGCAAAAAAAGACAAAATGAAGCAATGATTCAGATGTACCCCCTTAAAAAAGGAGAAAATGTCATGTTTGCAAAATGAATTGTGAACTGAAGAAATGGCATTTCTTGTTTTGAAGGGTAGGATGGGTTGTATCTGAATCATTGCTTCATTTTTTTCTACATTATAAATCCTCAGCATGCTCAGAGAAGAGCTATATCAATTCTGTGACAAGAAAGACAAAATAAAGCAATAATTCAGATACAATTACCAACCCAACCCCTGAAAAAGAAGAAAAGGTATTTTCTTAAAATTCACAGTTCATCTTGCAAACATGACATTCTCTTCTTTTAAGGGGGTATATCTGAATCAGTGCTTCTATTTTTGTTCGTTTTTTTGGTCAACAAATCACAAAATTGACATTAGTCTTCTCTGAGCATGCTGAGAGTTCAATTCTTCGGCACATCAGCTTGAGAGCTTCAGCAGCACCGGTCTGTGAGCATTAAACATTGATAATGAAGCACAATTCTGTGCGCAAATGCATTTTTGCTATTGCACAAAAGCGGGTTGATGCTCACTCAATGCAGCGTGAAATACGTTCAATACCAACAGTAGTCATCGATAGCTAAGGTCAAGGTAGAAATATTCATAGCCAAAAATAATCTGAAATCCAAAAATGATTTTTATATTTTTTTTTCTAAGCTGTCGTACTCTTTTTTGATACACGCTGTATTAGTTAGTTACAAATTTATAGTCGACTGCTTTTGAGATATATGAAATAGATTGAAATTGAAATTGATTAAAATTAAATAGGCTAGATAAAATAAATATAGTTAATTGAAAAAAAAATAAAAAGGCATTGACTTAATCAATAAATGAATTAATTAAACGAATTATTTAGATAAATTAATGGATTATTAAACTCTGACATGACCAGAAGCGAAAACACAATGTCGTCACAGTTGTGGCAGAAAAGAGGACTTTTATGACTGCAGAATTTATCACACGTAAAAACCACTCACAATGTTTCAAATTCAACCGAGTGGTCTATGAGCTGGCAGATACACACACAACAGAAATAAATTTACTTACGATGCGTCATATAACGGTCCACGCGCAGTAACAAAAACCAAAAAACAAAATAAACAAAAAAGCAGCGACAGTTTCGAAGAAAATATTACGATATTCAACTTTTATTTTCCTAATTATACTCGGTGAAAACACGGTTTGAAGATCGGGACACCCTTTTGATCAAATCTTCTTCCGTAATTATTACACGCCGGGACATACGCGTTAACGCAAGCAGGGAGGGGGAGTGTTTGGATGTGTTTCGAACCCCCCGTTTTTGCAAAAGGGGGGTATTAATACCCCAAACAAAGTTCTCCGCCGGAATAACCTCCTTTTTTCAGCGGTAATCACCCTTTTTTGTCAAAATGGGGGGGGGGGGGTTTGAAAAGGTGAAATAACACTGAGAACATGCAAAGAATTATTTTTGGACCTTTGTATTTGGAGGAAAAGAAATCGTCACCATCTCCCCCCCCCCCCCCCGCGATAACTCCCGCGAGGACCTGAGGACAATTCCTCACAAATAAATATTTAAAACATCTTTGAATCATCATTCGGTCATATTTTGTTTGTGGATGTCCGGTGACGGTTTAATAATGTATGGATACTCGGGGAATGAATTCCCTGTGAAATAATAATAAATCCAAACAGATTCTAAATAATTTATTTCTGTGACAATATTGTCTACCTTGTTTTCAACTCTCTGTAAATTTATGTATATATCGTTGACGTATCTAATGCTTAGGCCTTTAAGCGACACTGAATCCTTTTGGGGGGCGAAGAAAATGGGAAACTAGCCTATAACATAAAAAAATGAGATTTTGTACTGTGTGTTCGCATTGCTTCCTTTCATAGAGTGCTGGCCTGGTTTCTTTAACTGTTTCAATGACTCCCGAATTATAGGGCCTGTAACGCTTATGTTACGCGATGATATAGGCCTACTCTAAATCATAATTTCCACGGAGGCCATTCATGTCATAGAGAACGCTCAGCTATAATTGCCATCTCTATGCCAACGAAAGTCATGTATTAATTGATTGTTTACAATCTGTGATTTGAATTCAGGTCCTATCAAATATTTTGCACAAAATTGAGCGAATTGCGTAAAAAGCAATGTTTAGTGAATTGGAGTTCCCGGAGGCCTGAAAGAGAATGCCAAACCTTATATAACATATAAGTCAAGGCTTTGTTTATTTTTTATGTTTTAGTTTTTTTTTTCGTTGTTGTTGTTGTTGTTGTTAGTTGGTTGTTGTTGTTGTTGTTTTTTTTTTTTTGGGGGGGGGGGTCAATGGCTTTGTAATCCTGTCAAAATGAAATTATTTTCAAAGGTTAGTGACCGTGATTTGGGAACACTTGCAAAATGCCTCAAGAACCAAATCAGTTTGAAAATATATACAACTGTACATTAGCTCAATGGATCTCCCGCTGGAAGATTGTGCTCTAATTTGTTTTACATTAAGGAGAATCAAGCATAAACATAAATAAGTATTTTTAATTTTATCTGGGCCAGATAAAAATAAGATCCATAGGAGCCACACAATACCACAAGGAATATTAGACATAAGTTATTTAGAATGAGTACAAACGTTCTGAACTAACAGTTTTCACAGGAAGATCCTATTTTACTTGATTCTAGGTAGTTTCAACACCCCAATTTGGAGACTACCCCAATCATCATTCAGAAATTTAAGCTAAGAAACATTAACATTGATATATGAAAAAGAATTAGGACCTACGTAATTGATATTTTATATTAGGCCCTATAGATTATTTGGGGCCTATATTCTCTACATTATTATTTGTAGTTTTAAATATTCAGCTTTAATTTCTTTTTAGTACATGTATTTTGTTATATTTTCTTATATTTGGAAATGAAAATAAAACTGAATGAATGAAATATTCAAGTGTATTGCTTTGAATCCACACTGTACTTCACCACTCATGATAAATCATGCAACGATTGAGTTAATTGTTGCACTTTTCCGTGAGTAGGGTTCATCAAAATGGGATTCATACAATTCGCATGTAAGTTGTGCGTTGGCGGCCGGGCGGTGGCACAACTCGCTCTCAGCTCTATTACGTCATAAAATTAGAAAGCAGGATCAAAACGAGAAAACTAAGTACCGTACTCCGTCAGATCTACTCACAAGGCTTTCCATCTTGCAAAGTACTCGCCCATGATCGCAGAAGTTGTGTTATTGTGTCCGTATTTGTTTCTGTACTCTTAATTTCGTTATGGAATGGTAAGTAATTTATGTGATACCATTTTGATATGCAACTATATCCTCTCTGACACACGCCGAGAAAGTCATTTGTGTGCGGATCGTTAGCCCGATCATCCGCCTCACTTGTCGACATGTCAGACCAGTCAGTGTCGCGGTCCGATTCCGTCGACCGGTTCGGCCGGGGCGCGTGCCGTCACACCAACAGGTGGGCCATTGCCATGTGGAAGGCTTAGGCTGTATGAGTGCTAACAATTAGACTCTTTTACGTTACAACTTCTTTTCACTTCCATTCGCTCTAAGACAGAAACATCTAACACCAATGCCATGCTAATAAAGATTTGATAGTATGATGATACTTATATAAAAATTCTGATCATACAAAATTACTTTCTCTCTTAAAAATTGTGTTGCAGTTTGCACATCTAACGTTAATGTTTGTTACTCCATTAGATTTAATGTCAGAGAGGTAACTTTAAGATGAAGATGCCGGCTGTGAATGAGAACAACAACTTACAACTTGTCTTAGACAACTATGTCTTGTAGTTGTAAAAATGAGTTTTTTTTAATATTGTCAGAATATTAGATCTACACAGTTATCATTTTAAACACTTTACTTACAGTGACCAATCATTGCTAGATCTAATTTCGCTTTAAACAAAAAAATCTTTTCAAAGCAAATGTTATCAGCTGGGAGGCCTGGAGGCCGGCGAGGAGGGTAGTGGGTTGACTGTCACTGGCCATTTGGAAGTATTACACGGGTTCTGACTGCCAATATTGGCTAAATGTAATGTTTTTGTTACACTGTTATGACATTAAACCTGTTGGGATGGAGAATGAGTCTAACTTGGGTTTGGATCATCATCACAGATGTGATGGTGTGGCCGGATGTTATATAGGGTGGCCAGAAGAATGCTACAACTGCGCGATCACTAATTTCTTCAAATCATTGCAAATATGTCGTTGGTTCTGTTTCAGCGGGTGAACATTCTTTTCTCAACAATGTGATACCGGGAATCATTGAGTTTGACGTAATTCGTTTGGGTACCTGCGGCCATTTTCTAAGGCAATGTCGTTTTCACATATTTACAACTTTTCATCAGCGGCAAGTCATCGAACACCGAGGATATTCTCCCCTTCCAGCGTGCCATACCAGAGAACCGCAAATGACAATGGAGATGTAGCCTTCACGTGGTCTTCCTTATGGTACATGTGTCGTATGCGTGGGACCCCTTTGTGTTACAGCAGCCAAAAATTATGAATTTTGTCACTTCTTGCATTATAAACCAATTTCAACTTCAAAAGTACTAATCAGAAACCAACAAAGTATGATTTTTTGAAAGCTTATACTTCATGAGAATCTCAATCATCCAGGGGGTCAAGTTGCTATACAGGTGTTGCTAAAAAAAATTAAGGTAATATCACAAAAACGTATAGTTTGTGATATTGATGACAACTCATTACCACTTGTCAGTATTAACGTCAATGCGATAAAAATTGATGTTCTATTGTGAAAAAGCACACTTTCAGCTTTTAAGAAAATGTTGGTTTTACTACTTTTAATTTTCAGATGGGGTAATACAGGCTTGACAAAATATGTTAAAAATTGTGTTGCGATTTGTCACAAAGAATTAATTACACTAATTTAAAAAAAAAAAATATTAACCTAACTAACAAATTTTAGAGATTGAATAGTAGATTATTGTTTAATAAATGGATCAGTAAGAGTGTAATCTTAAAATTTCAACCCAAATGTAGCCCTGACGTGTGAACATAACATGTACTTGTGTTCCACACACGCAGTACTTATGCTTCATACGTGTACATAGTCATGGCAAGCATAAGCTACACGCAGTAATTAATTAAGTAATTACATGACTATGAAGACAATTTAATTTCATTTTGCCTATTGAGAATTGTGAAGTACAACATGTGTCAGTTAGTCGCATCATTTACATAACTACAAGATAGCGTATTCTGCTGCAAATAGTAAGACAAACACAACAGAGTACAGTGTGAATTTGCAATTTCATCCATACGAGATTGTACACACTGCTGCCTCCTCGCTTATCCACCGAGATTACTCTCGTTAACATTTTTGCATTTTTGGCTACATTAAACAAAGTTGTAAATGCAAAGATTTGCTTATCAGATTTCAAAAGCAGAGTAATTATTGCTGGAAATGCCCAAATTCATTATAAAAAACATTGGTTAAAAGGATAGCTTCATGTGCATCAAAGTTTACATTAAGAAGAGGACGAAAATGTAACCACCAAGGTATTGGGGTCCCACCATACGACACATACCTTATTCAAAGCGAGGCAATTCCTGCCCTTTGTCTCGGCATAGCTTAGTTAGATGGCACACGGTTGATGGTGGATATTATCTTTGGTGCTCTGAAGATTGCTGCGAGCGTTTAAAAATAGCAATTTAGGAAATTGCATTGCCTCAGAAAAATAGGCCCTAGTAACAAAGAATCAAGGGAACCTCAATCAGACAAGAACCTTAAAATAAAGATGCAAAGTACATTTTGGTTGGAAAATACTGGCTGCTAATGCACGTGGAATAATCAGCAATGACATTTGTGAATGACTTTGAAGAATTAACGATCACATGTTGTAGCATTCTTTTATGGGCCAATCGCTGTTAACTAAAAATCAAATCCTCTCCAATGGGTTACAGTACCATGTACAGTCCGAAGTTAGACTACTCTCGTGGAAGAACATAAAGAACAATGGTAGATTTTTAGTAGAGAAAACGATGTGGTAACATCAATTGAAGCTAAAAACTTTATTGGGACATTTATGCCTGTGAGAACTGGGAAACTGCATTCGATAGAGAGACACAGTTCCAGAAAAAGTAAAAGGTAAAAGAAGGAGAAGG
This sequence comes from Eucidaris tribuloides, assembly GCA_001188425.1. Classification (NCBI taxonomy): domain Eukaryota; kingdom Metazoa; phylum Echinodermata; class Echinoidea; order Cidaroida; family Cidaridae; genus Eucidaris; species Eucidaris tribuloides. The sequence continues at coordinate 38,126 of JZLH01S0253759.1, read as the reverse complement.
AGACCAGTAAAATACTTGGCCCTGCCCGGTACACATTACAAATTTCACAAATTGAGTTGTTCAGCTGGCATCACCTCTCCAGAGCAGCTGATATTTAGGATGTTTTGATGTGGACTTGCTCATAAATCACTGAACAGTAAGTTCATACATGTACAGAGTTGCTAATCTATTGGCTGTTGAGATCCATAGGCCAATGTTGAAGAATCCAAAATGTGTCAGTTCGCACTCATTGGTGAGAGGTTGCCACTTCCTGACATGCACATTAGTGCCAACTGATCTGATCTTTTGCGAGAAAAAAAAAAAAACTGTCTAATTTCCATGAGCCAGAGAGGTCACTGAAATAGTGATGTAAAATACTATTATGAATAGAAGACATGCCTACGATGTACATTACATGTAAGCTGTACACAGTACTGTATGACATGATCCATGTACGCCTAGCTCAATAGATTCAATGGAGGAATACAATCAGATTAGAACAATTAGGCGAAACTGAATGTTTGATCTTGTTTGGCTGAATGCAAATAACAAGACACTCAAATTGTGCTTGTCCATGTCCATGTACATGTATGATTGAACGTGCAATAACATTAATCCGGTCAGTGGTTATTCTGTGATAACTGCATGCAATGTTTAATTATCAATGACATAGTCCAAAAATAATCGAGGTTGTATTTAATCTCTCGTTTTCTATTGAACATAGTATTTCATGATATTGTATCTGAGGCCAAAAATCAGAGTCCACTGATTGGTACGGATTGATTCTTACATTTCAATTCAAAGGCAATTTTTGGAGAAATGAAATAGTGAATCATGGATGTGATGGATTGTCTGCTTCTAGCGGACACGTATTGTACGAAGTGTAAAATTTCAGTGTTGAAAAATTTTGCTCCACTAAGTGACATTTCAAGTATTACCAACTTAAAAAACTACATCTCTCTTGAAATGCATGACGTGCACATGTTATTGTATGCATGTACATGTAATACAATGATTCTGTGTAAAAAAGTGTAATTCCTGTAGGAGGACACACCCATGAAAAATGAAACAAAACAGTATACTGTACACCCGTTAGAAATCCAGTAAATATATTTCCCAAAACATGTATGCTACTATCATTGCAGGAAGATCATTTGAAAGTAAAACGTAAAATGAAAAAATCGAAACCCACTATGTGTCTACTTGAGGTATCCGTGTGTTATACAGTGTGTACGAACATGTACGGTTAAAAGGCATCTTTCCAGTTTAAAAATCTGAGTACATGATTCCCATGTCCAGGTGTCTTTCGATATGTTTAAAAATGAACGCCCTGAAAATTGCAGTTTCAAATACGATCATTAAGTGCTTAAAAAGTGACAAATCTTTAAGAGATCTTTCCGAGCTTTTTCTCCTAGATCGCTGTGTGTTCAGAATTTCCTATCACTGATAGGAATTCATTGCAATTCTGTATCTGCCCACATAGTGACAGCATAACTGTCGCAAACTTTTTGCTATTCTAGGGTGTTTATTGTCCATTAAATCACTGTCAGAATCGATGTTAGCCACACCTAGTTCCGAACAATTTTTTTAATGGTTCTTCACCAGTTTAACACCACCGTGTCTTCTACAGCCCAAGTTTAGTTTTGTGGAATTTTTTTTTTTATTTGAAAGCATTATGGCCAAACGGTCATATACACCGAATAACAGATCTGGAATATTTTCATTTTTTTAAAAAAATTATACATGAAATTGGTGGGGGCGGGGGGACCCGCCGAGATTTGCTTAATATTTACATTATAGCATCCAAAGGGTTATAAAGGTGTTAAGTTATCCGAGTTATACCTCAGTGAAAAGGAGACTCAGATACACTTCACCTTATTAACCCTTTGGATGTTGCATGTGTAATGTAAGATATTTCGAAAATCTCGCGGGTCTCTCCCCCCCCGAGATTTTTCATTATTATTTAAAAAACAAAAGATCCAGAATTGTTATTGGTGTGATTATACGTCTTGGGC
>JZLH01S0253748.1:3715-14681 GCA_001188425.1 Eucidaris tribuloides | reverse complement strand
TTTTGAAAAATTTTCTCAGTCGGGAGGGCCCCCCTCAAACACACACTCCTCCCGCTCAGTCGCTTCGCTCTCTCGCTAGTATGATTACGCACATACAGTTTGCCACATACTTCCTGTAGGCCTACAACTTTTTGAAATCCTAACTGCAATCCATCTTTATAAAATATACCTTCAAATATTCGAATTTACCATGCCTAGAATCACGTCTTTTCTATGCGTATTTTCAAAAAGTTCCTACCGTGTGACGGGGGTGTCCCCCCTCCCACACTCTCCCCCCGTTCGCAGGTTTCGTTCTTTCTATCACTGCCCAATTACAGTAATCTTTTTGAAAATAATCCCTAAAATATACCTTTGAAATATTAAATTACCATGCCCAGAATCACGTCTTTTCTATTTGTACTTTCAAAAAGTTCCTACCGTGGGAGGGGGGTATCCCCCCTCCCACACCCTCCCCCGCTCGGTCGCTTCGTTCCCTCGCATCTTTCCGTCAAGCCCCTCTGTAGCCCCCCTAAAACTTTTGCTCTAGAACCGCGCCTGAGACCTATATACAAACAAAATTGTACATACGAAGTTTGCAATATATTGCAAACATGTTTCTAAATACAGATCTCTCTTACAAAACTGTAACGGTAACCATGGGTAAATGGAATAGAACGGTATTTTCTTTTTCGTTAACGACATCATGTGGACTAATTTGACAATATAATATTAAGTCTCCCTTAAACTCCAAGCATATTTTTTTAAACCACCGCCCCATGAAGATGCAGGTTGAATTATGTTTATGTAATATTTCTTACACAAAACGGATAATTACAAATGAATGAAAATATTTTCTTCACAATTTTGAAGGTTAAAATAATTTCAAATTGGCTTTATCATCTTGTCTTATGGGCTGCACTATCTAATTTGTTCAATAATTAAAGCGTGTCATATCTGCAAACATGTTCGTTTCGAAAACGCGTATCTACTTACTTACAGTTCGTCAGTCATTTCAGTTGTACTGCGGTGCCGGTTTATCCAAAATGTCAAACGCCACTAATTAGCAGGTTGTAATCGTGTAAAAGTATTTAAAAATATCATTTTATAAAAACATACGAACCAATTAATACGTATGGAAATCAACAAAAATATTTTTGATTTTTTAAAGGATGATTATATTATTTTGACGGAATAATGCTGTAAAAAAATTGGACAATATTTTACTTGTAAAATAGGAAATTAACCATCAGCGTCAGATCAGTATACGCTGCAAATCAGGTGCTAAATTCAATACGGCGTGAGCTTGATACATTATAGTTGGGGATCTCTGAGTCTGGAGAGTCGAATTCTGACAGTTTTAACGACGATAATTAGACTGTAAATCCGTCAAGATGTTGCAGGGGGGAATGGTAAGAATGCGTTTTTATTTTGAGATCACTAACGCGTTATAAATATGAAGTAAACCTCCAAGCCTTGTCCGAAACATGCACCGACTGTACTACCCTGTAGCCTTCTACTAGTTCTAAGTTCTTTTCCTGACACGCCGGAATCGCAGCTAGCTCGCACAAACTACATACCGTATCAAGCCGTCACTGTAGCGTCGCGATCGCGCCGGACGCCGCGCCGGTGCGGCGAGGCCGAGCAGATATCGGTGCACACACTCATTCAACTCACCAAGTAAAGGAGTTAAATCTAACTAAAGTTAGACCTTTATCTCAATCTCTTGGAAGTTGGAATCTTGCACCTTTCCTGTTACCTGGTTACTTTATCTTTAATTTGTAAAATCTGATAATAACTGAACATGGATAATGAACTGGATAATGCCGGGCAGCGGCATTGAGAATTTGAATTGAATTTGGAATTTGGATTGGAAGAGGGGTCATCATCATTGTCATTGACATCGATCATCTGATCATGCTCTAGACTGACGGGGTCTGTCCGTTTCCTTCGGGGACTTCTCATTTAACAGTATTTGACATTAGTCTCGGTCAGTTCCCTCGTAGCCGTAGGCACGTTGGGAGCGACCCGGGGCCGGTTGCACGAAACCGTCATATCTCCAGTGCTGTATTTGTCACTGATATCTGGAGATATGACGGACAGCAATTTGCGTTTCACGAAACCATGACATCTCCAACTCCAAGCGGAATCGATAGTAAACTAGTCTTTGTCATAAACGGTATGATAACTTGCGACATTTTGTAACATGCTATTCCACCGTCAACTGAAATTATGGATAAATATTTCATTGAAATTATTAGGAACGGATTTTTATCAACATAAACCATCACATAATTACAAACAATACACTCTTAATAACTCTGAAGTATCAATTTTATCGTCAACTAGATAGCACATGATCAATAAAATAATGACCCTGCAAGGATACCGTAACTGCATTAATTAATTTTGCAGCTTCATTCATTGCACTGTTTTTATTTGGTCCTTTTTATGTCTATATTTATTTCGAGTGTTCTTTTGTTCTTTCATATTAATTCTATCTTTATGTAATGGAGTATTGAAATGTTTATTTAAGTTGTATAACACAAAATGTTTATTAGTTAATGACAGACGCTTATAACAATGATTTCTAACCACTCTATTATGTCATACAGATTTAAGAAACTTATCACTGATATCTTAAGACATGTTTAGGATAAATGTCAAATTGAAATATCGTTTAAACATTTAATAGCATGATTTCAAGGGTTTTATTATTGTAAAATTGCTAATTTTGCCGGTTGTATTTGACAATTTGTGGATTCTTGAAATGGCATGTGCATAGTGTAACTGTAGGTGGCGTCTGATTTATGACGGCTCCGGAGTTGTCATAACTTTTGTCACTGGAGTTACGATGTCAGGGTTTCGTGAAACGCATTTTCACTTAACCCTGGAGTTGTCGGCGAAGATAGGATGTCAGGCTTTCGTGCAACCGGCCCCCGTATGATTGCTCGCGGTAGCGATGGTTTGGACCACTGTTTGTTGCAAGACATGAATTTTGTGAAATGAAAAATTTATTTACTGTGCAAAAGCCGTAATTTATTACATTTCATTGAAAAAGTCCTTTCAAAAGTTTGATTTTGAGTTTAAAATTTGAATTTCAACTTACCGATACAGTCGCCAATCAGTGAAATCTCGGTGGACAACCTTCGGGTGACTTTTGCTTCGTTGACGGGCGCACGTGCCGTGCGCGCTAATTCAAGCATTGGTATCAACGGGGTGCGGGTGCGATCTTTGCCGTGCGCTGTGGATGACAGGCGAGGTTGTCTCGCATTGTGAAGGGAGATTGTCTGGCTACGGTTGCGGACCTATGGGGTAATACAACATCTTTTGCACTGTATTACCCCATACATGTAGTTCTACAGGTGCTCGTAGGCTTGTACAAAGGACAGACGGGTTACCAGCACATTTTGGTGCGTGTGAATTCACGTAAATAGTGCGAGATTGGAAGTAAGGTTGTCAGGCAAATTCCTGACCAGAAATTACCTGTTTTTGCCCTCTGAGATCGTAACGCCTCACTAATGACAATTTACATCACGTATACAACCATTTTTGACTTATGATGTCACTGGTTGAAGCAATTTCTGTCCATAACTGGCGTCACTTCATTTGGGCTCTTCTTACAAAAATCCACCTTGAACTGATAAATTTCAAATGAAAAGACTATTAAAAACTTCTTTTCAATTTTGATAATTTAATTGTGTCATTTCACATGCTGTACAGAACTACACTGTACATTATTCAAGTGTTACCTGTAGCTTTTTTGTGGGGTGCAGCCCTCATCTTGCTGAATTTACAGGGACAAAAATAAATCATTATCTGTATATGGGGTCTGCTGTTTTCAGTGTTCTGGACTTATGGAACAATTCAGATATTTGCAGACTGAAATGATTGAAAACAATTTCCAAAATATAAGCAGGGGATTTTTAAATTTTCCTACTTTAGTATTGATTTGGCTGTGTAGAAAATTTGTCCAACCAATCAGAATAAGTTCATAGTTCCCCACCATCAGTTAAAGCCCAAGTTTAGTTTGGGGGATTTTTTTGTTATTTGAAAGCTTTATGCCCAAAGGTCATATCACACCAATAACACATTCTGAATGTCTTTCGTTTTTTTTTTTTTTTTTATTTTAATTAAGAAAAAATGGGGGGGGGGGGGGAGGGGGGACCCACGAGATTTTTTGGTACCCCCAAGATTTTCGACTGTATTTTGTTGTACCCCGGTGTACCGTGTTGTGCAGTGCCCTCTTGTGTCCAAACATATATTTTCTTCAGTACTTATGATCACTGAAATCAGTGGTTATGATGCAAAACCTGCACAAGTGCACAACAAAAAGGCGTAAAAATGAAGCTAAATTTGTTATTTTCACACTTATTACATAACTTTTACATAATTTTGTAACCTAGTACAGTGCTAAAAAAAAAAAATTCAACAAAATGGCGGATTTATAGTTGGTATACCAGGGTACCATTTATGTCATCAAATATTGAATCTGGTACCTACCTTAAAAATCATTGTTTTTTGCACTTTCAATATCGGTGAAATCAAACCAATGTGATAATTTTGTAAAAATAATGTCTGTCCTTCTTTCTTTTTTGTGTTTGTTTCCATTTGATGTGACAAATATGAGAAAATTACACTTGAAGTATGACTTCCCCACGCAGAATTTGCTGCAGAGACTGCGCAATCGCACTGCCAACCTCAATTTCCAAGCAATTTTGGCCCCGTTTTTTTTTTTTAAAGCACCCTAAAACAACGTTGATTGTGGGTGACACACGTATCGTTGCTGGAAATGAGGTTGCTAACCATATAAGGAAATACCCAGGTCACGTGATATGAGGCCCGAAATATGGCGAAATTTTTTCAAAATGCCGACCCGCTGTGGTAACGTCTGAAGGGTAAGAAGGAGCATTTTTTTACCTGAATTTAGTTGAATTTGAAAATTTCTTTGCTTGATTATCAATTTTGAAGTTGTCTTCTTTCATTTCATGAGCAATTTATTTCAGTAACATTTGTCGATAAACTTCGCATTTCACTCAGATTTTGCAGCCGTCTCGCAGCCAGTGTAGTACTGTGTGTGTGACTACGCATACGGGGGTTTGTGCATTGCAAACTCCATATGCGTAGTCGAGTTGCACACAATCCTGCACTGGCTCCCACTGGCTGCGCGATGAGTGCGTAATCTGAGTGGAATACAAAGTTTATCGATCTTGTCTGGTTGTTGGACATATGTTACTGAAACGAAATACACATGAAATGAAAGGAAACGACTTCAAAATTGATAATAATATTGACAATAATTTCAAATTCAACTAAATTCAGATAAAATTATGCTTCTTTTTACCTTCACAATGTTCGCCACGAACTTGTTGCCATTTTGAAAATACATGTACCATATCTCGTGTCATGTGACCTTGGTATTTTCAGAATTTATCATTTTTGTCTTGGCCCATGGCCGATTTTGCAAAATTTGGCATTTTTAAGTAAATCTGACGCAAAAACGAGAGCACGTATGATTCAGTGGGGTTTTTTGCCACTTGTATTTTATCCTTATGGCCATGTGTCGTGAAGTGGGGCCTGTTTGCGTTTCATTGGCAAATTTTGAGTGTCGCATTCTGGACTTAAACCTTTATAACTTTTAAACTATACATGCAAACATAGTAAAAGTATATATTTTCTGAAAGGAAATAGTCTCATCTTTCCAATTATGGTCACTTAATGAAAGTGGGGGTAGGCCTAAAGAAAATATGAATCAAAATATTAAAAAAAAAGTGGGGTTAAAAAGTAGGGTCATTTCAAAGTGACCTCACATCTACACCTATCCCCCAATCAAGCACATTTTTGTAAAGTACAGATAATTTCCAATCCAACAAGACCAAACTCACAGGGATACCCCTAGTAGAAGTATTTTTATGACTTTGGGAGCAACGGACTTCAGAATTTGTATGAAAAATCTGTAAATATTACATAAATTAATAAAGAATGCAAAAAGTCCACTTGGAGGCCTTAATATTGTATCTCTTAAAGGCAGTGGATCTCTTTTGCATGCCTAAAAATTAACATTGTGTAAATACAATGGCATTAAGAAGAAAATGACATCTGGGAACCTTTAGCAAAATATACATGTAGGAGCTGGAAACTCAGTTTTAGTGGAATTATAGTGACCGTTAGACTCAGATTTGAATTTTTTTCTCGCGAGAAAAAAAATCCTACCATACACTGAAGAACATACACTAAACGGCTATTGTTTTTCTTTTGCGTTTTTTAAATTCTAGGCTATCACTGACCCGCAGATTTCACAGACATGCCCTTCATCAATAGCCTAAGGGCATGGGTTATCTTTTCCTGGTCTGCGGGGATGTTTGCAAATGAGATCCACTGCCTTTAAACCAAAATGAAGTATTTTTAAATGCAGAACCAATATCCATTCATTAATAGCAAAAATTTGTACCTAACACTTGCTAAAACATTTCTTTCTGAGTTGTGTGTTTGGCTTACCGTGTCCTATTTGATACACTATCCAAACTTGTGAACTAATTAGTTAATTGAGTGTAATTTCTTAAATTTAGTTGCTATAGAAATGATTGGGGTTTCATTTTAAAGAGTGTTGAATGAGCTTTAATTTGATATATACAGGTGTGAGTCAAAAAAAAGTTAACACTAATAATTGCTCATGTGTTTTAAAATTCAGCCTTTGAACAAAAAGTTATCATACAGTTGGAAGAGGTTTTATCCTGAATCATTTGATACCATTTTTGTGTTGTTTGTGTTCATGCTTGGATTGAACAGGAGCATCGTTTGCGAGGGTGCAAAAATTGATTTGCTCCAAAGTAATGAATTATGCTAATCATATCGAAACACCTCACACATACGTGGGCGGCGTGGGCCACACACACACACACACGTGTGTGTGACTGCCTTTGCTATGTTGTGTGTGTGTGTATGTTGGTGTTGTGCATGTGTGGGTGTGTGTGCTTGTGTTGTATGGCGTGTGTGTGGTGTGTGTCAGTGTTTGGAGTCTCGAGACTGGTCTCGAGATCGCAGCATGTTCTTTCTTCGATCTCGGTCTCGGGTCTCGAAACCCTCATGGTCTTGGTCATTGGTCTTGGTCTCGAACCTTCTGGTCCTCGGATTTTTGGCGAGACGCAGCCGAGACCAGCACTAATATGATTACTAAAATTCTTATTGTCGCACAATTTTGCATCATGTATATAGGGCGTTCAAATATGCAGAGTGCGTTCAAACATAGTTTCAACACAGATCTTCTACACATATATAAGGACTGCCAATGGCGGGTTCTCCGACGCAATATATTCTGGTCGTTCCTCTTATAAATGAACATGGAGGTAGACATGTTAGAGAACAAAAGAAGAAGTATGGAATGAACATTCAAACAGAGAAAAACGTAACGGAAGAAAAAGTAACACAGAAAGATGGGAAGAAAGAAAAACAAAGAGATTGGAAGAATAGAAAGTCAAACGAAAGAAAGAAAACATAATAGGAAATAATAATAGAAAGAAGACTGAAAACAAAACAAAAACAGAAAATGAAGATTGACATCAAGATAGCAGGAAAAGAAATTTTAAAACAGAAAGAAGGAAAAAAGACATCAAGAATGAAAGAAGAGAAACAAGGAAGGAAAGAAAAAATTGAATGAAGAAGGAAAGAAAGAGAAACAAAAAGCAAGAAAAGAGGAAAGAAAGGATAAAATGAAGAAAAATAGAAAGGAAGACATGGGAAAGAGGTAGAATGAAAAAATGAATCAAGAATGTAAAAGAGTAAAGAATGAACAAAAGACATATAAAAGAAGTAAGAAAGGGAAAAGGCTAGAATGAAAGAAAAAAGAAAAATAAAAAATTGCAAATAGAAAGGAATAAAACAAGGAAAGAAAGAGAAGGAAATAAGAGTAAAAGACGCCTGAATGAAAAAAAAGGAAGAAAGATAGAATGAAGGAAGGAAAACGAATCTAATGAAAAAAGGAAGAAGAGAAAAGAGAGAAAGAAAAATAGAGATAGAAAAAATAAGCAAGAAGGAGAATAGAAAGACATGGGAAAGAGGCAGAAAGAAAGAAAAAAGCAATAAAGAATAAAAGAATAAAGAATCAACAAAAGATTAACCAATAAAAGAAGAAAGAAAGAGAAAAGGGTAGAATGAAACTAGAAATATCACTGAAGGTGATTAATACCCCCGCCCCATCGCATACCTGACTCATTGCCATAATATGCTGTTAACATGGCAACACAGTTTCCGACATATGTAAAAAGAATGCCTTGCACATCTTCACTTCAAGACCAATGTGTGACCCTAATTTCATGACTGGTCAAAAACATGAGGAAGCAGTTTCATTATTGATCCGCAAGATTTTTACCTGATTTATTACTATAAATATGCCGTTACCATGCCAACGCAGTTTCCGACATAAGCAAAAAGTATGTCTTGCGCATCTTCACCTCAAATCCAATGTGTGACCTAATTTTCTTGAGGATTGGTAAAAAACTGAGGAAGAAGTTCGATCCGCAAGATTTTTACCTGATTTTTGCTATAATTTGCCGTTACCATGGCAACGCTGTTTCCGACACATGTGAAAAATGTGTCTTGCACATCTTTACCTCAAGACCAATGTGTGACCCAATTTTCGTGAGGATCGGTTGAAAACTGAAAAAGTAGTTCGATCCGCAAGATTTGCAACGGACCGACCGCCCGACCGACCGTACCCCCTTCAAACTTCGTTTGGCAGGGGTATAATAAAAAGACCACATAAAAGAAGTACAAATAGAAAGGAACAAAGAAAAAAAAATGAATGAAAAAATTGAGAAAAAAGGGAAGAAAGATAGAAATGTAAGAAAATAACAAGAAGATTAAGAATGAATGAAGAAAAACCATTAATGAATGAAAGAAATAAGTTTATTAACAACACTTTATTTTCTTCATCTAATCTGTATTTCGGTATCTCAGGCAAATGTGCTCATGGAAAAAAGTATTCTTTTCAATTTAAAATTGTTTCTCAGTCGTTTGTGCAATTTGTAGCTATCATATTGACTCATAGTTATAGGCTTATTTTTTGTCAAACTTTGAGAGGCGTTTTATATTTAAATGACAAATGAAACAATGAAAAATTGACTTTAGTATTGACTGTTAATTTTATTAACTTTTCAAAAATCCTATTACAGACCAATTGCAATATGTAAGCAGTAGGCAGTTAATGATGAGTAACAAAGTTGCATTATACTCAAAACATGCCCAAATTATTGTCAATTGAAACGCTGGTCTTGGTCTTGGTCTTGGTCTCGGAAAGTGCTGGTCTTGGTCTCGGACTTCTGGTCTTGGTCTCGGACTTCTGGTCTTGGTCTCGGACCTCTTTTCTGGTCTTGATCTTGGTCTCGGGGTGTCTGGTCTTGGTCTTGGTCTTGGTCTCGGATGGTCTGGTCTTGACTACAACACTGGTGTGTGTGTGTGCGTGTGTGTGTGTGTGTGTGTGTGTGTGTGTGTGTGTGTGTGTGTGTGTGTGTGTGTGTGTGTGTGTGTGTGTGTGTGTGTGTGTGTGTGTGTGTGTGTGTGTGTGTGTGTGTGTGTGTGTGTGTGTGTGTGTGTGTGTGTGTGTGTGTGTGTGTGTGTGTGTGTGTGTGTGTGTGTGTGTGTGTGTGTGTGTGCACACGCGTGTGTGTGTGACTATGTTTCGATATGAGTAGCATGATAAATTCTGTAAGAGATGTTTCTTTGATCTGCAAAGACCGAATTAAAACCCCAATCCCAATTGTTTAATTCAAACATCACATAATCATTACTTTGGCGCAAATCAATTTTTGCACCCTCGCAAACAATGCCTCCTGTTCATCCAAGCATGAACACAAACCACACAAAAATGGTATCAAATGATTCAGCATAAAACACTCTTTCCAAACATGTATGATAACATTTTGTTCAAAGCTGAATTTTAAAACAATGAGCAATTATCTAGTGGTTAACTTTTTTTTGACTGACACTGTAGAGTCAATGATATATTGATTGTTAAGATACAGAAAAGACCAAATAAACCTTGGATATACGTTCTCCCATAGACTTAACATAGTACCATGTCCCTGCAATCTCTATGGCCAAAGTTGCTCCAGCCCCACCACCTTGTACTTAATTAATCATAATTTTTTTTAATTGAACTCTTATAAAATAAAAATTGAAATCACTTAAAAGAGTAATAAATAAGCTTCAGTTTGATATATAGTTCAGTGATATTGGTGATTGTTAAGATACAGAAAAAACAAAATGAACCTTGGCTGTATAATCTCCCATAGACTTAACATGGAACCGTCTCCCAATCTCCATCTCCCAATTTGCTCCACCCCCCCCCCCCACCATTGTGTACTTACTCCCCCATAATTTTATTAAGTGAACTCCAATGAAATAAAACTTGGTGTCATTTTAAAGCTTAATAAATGTGCTTTAAAATGAGTGGTAACTTGGAAGAATTAAATCACATTTAGGTACTCTAACCATTACAAACATGTCAACTTTCACTAAAATATGAAACGGCTCCACCCGAGAGCAGGCCCCAATTCACGACGCATGGCCTTATCCCAACCAAGAAAATAACATTTACATGTTTATGGTCATTAATTTATTGTATAAATTTTTCAGTGAAAAAGTGGAAAAACACATTTTTGTAATTTTCCCTCAAATGGCAGAAAATTGTGTCTTTTTTGCAACACATATTTGCGACACAATCATTGGAGTTGATTTGATTTCAGTATAACACACACACTTCACATACTGTATGTAGACCCCAGGCTGAGATTTCTTGTTCTAATTCTCCAGTGGGTTAAGTTTGATACTTGTACTGTATATTACATGTGTTTACTCCTTCATTTCTTTCATGCCATTCCAGGATATGGAGGCAATTACCAAGGAAATCACCGAGCCCGAGGCAGAGCGCAAGGTGTTTATTGGTGGCCTAAAGACCACTACCACAGAGAAACATCTGTACGAATCTTTCCAG
>JZLH01S0253747.1:68198-82375 GCA_001188425.1 Eucidaris tribuloides | reverse complement strand
TTGAACTCATAACTATTATGTACATTTCCTGAATGGAACTAACCATTACAGTGAGAGTGAGTTTTGATTTTGAACAAACAACATAGCAGGGAAAAAATTAAAATTTTCTTTTCGGGGGCTACTTTTCCTGTTTCAGATATTCCTTTGTATTGAACCCTATCACAATTTATGGGGGCTCTTTTGCCATTTCGACGGCGAAATCGCCCCGAACTCCCGTGTATTTTTTTCCCTGCAACATAGTGATAGAGAAATAGGATACGGCCTAATTAACTAACAGCAGATCGTTTAATATCATAAGAGTGAGTTTTGATTTTGAACAAAAAACATAGCGATAGAGAAAGGGGATATACTAACAACAGATCGTTTGATACCTTTTTGTAATAGCACAATGCAATGCATTATAATCCTCCTCCCTTTTCAAACAACCCACAAGTCCACAACGAATCAAACTCTACATACAGTACAGTGTAGGATGTCATATATAATTCTTGACTTGATTCCGCAATAAGCTTCAATTGCCCTTGAACTCTGTAGTGACCCTGACAGCTTTTGTCTCTTCTTGTTCATGATAAAAAAGTTTACAATCAATACATTTTTACATAACCTTTAAAAGTAGAGTTGCCAATGTCTGTGAATCCATTGGAGTGAGACTCCCATAGGCCAATGATATAAAGTGAGAGGTCCAAATGCGTGAGATCAATAGAAACATATGGAAAATCAAACAAAAATTTTGCGTGAGAAAGGGCCGAAATGCGGGAATCTCCCACTCAATGCGTGAGAGTTGGCAGCCCTGTAAAAGACAGTTTCCTACACAAAACAGTGAAAAAATATGAGGACCGTCTGTCCCTTTACGTTTCAAGAAAGTAGCCTACTCTTACCTGCTCGTAAGGGGCAATTAACAAAAAACACAGACATGTCTGATAACTTTTTTCTGGTTCATGTGAAATTACGCTATGTTGAAGTAGGTGCACATTTTTTTTCAGTTCGTATTTGTTTTGTAAACATGAATATTTCAGCAATAAAAAACATACTTAATGTACAAAGTGATGAAGCACAAAAAACAGCAGACATTCCACAATTTAAAACACATCTTCGTCAGTGACAAAAGAGCTGGTACCAAACGTCTGACATGGGCAATGTTCCTCACAGAAACATGAGAGCAGTTCTATCAGATAAATAACTTTACATAGCGCAAGGTTAACAACAAGTTTGATTAGTTCCTTTAACCCTATAGCATTATGCGGTTAGGAAAACAGCATACTGTGAGACTATCACAGTATCAATGTCTGTGATTTTGTTGACTGACTGAGGGTGCTGGAACATTCCCAACATCCAAACACATACATTAGTATGTACACATACTACAGTGTACGTACACACAATGCGTCTGTGTACTTTACTCTACTGTATGTGCAATGCAGACACCCACACATACAGTACATGTGGTATGCATACTAGTTCACTTCTTTGAAGCACAGTATGTTGATGGGTCAAACCTAGTTAGGCAGTCCCATTAATTGTAGTCAATTCAATTAGTGAGGAAATCTACATGGCTATGTCTGTGTAGGAATGAAGGAATGAACATCTTCAAGTACATGTATGTATGTACAGTATGTAGGCCTATGCCAAAGAAATACAATGAAAATTGGAGCACTTACGTAGAAACTTCTCATGAGCAGCAGAAATTTAATTAGTAGACAAAATTATTGACCACTAAGTAAGTATAACGTTGTGCCTTGCCAAAGAAATTAGATCCTTGCATCTGGCTGATCGTCGATGAATATAAAGTCTATGTGACTTGACCACCGTACATAATGTACGGACAGTTAACAATCGTTAATATCTCTTCACATAATATCTGAGCAAATAAAAGACCAGGTAGGCAACTTCTGCCTATTATTTCAATAATCCATTGATATAATAATTGCTATCAAAAACAAGATGTGGGTGTATGATTGTACAGTAAACCTATTTAGTGAATAAACTCTTGTGTTAAATTGCTCCACAAACAGTAACCTTTTGGTCAGTAAGTACATGTCAACACAATGGCTCAAAGTAGCACTGCCTGAATATAGTCTACTATAAAGTGAAATATTTCACGATGTGAAACAGCACGAAAATGAAAACACACAGATATTCTTGTAGAAACAGTGATTTTCCGTTTCAAAATCTGGTCTTTTCCGTTTCTGAAAACTGGTAATTCCGTTTCAACTTGATCTAATAATGGAAATTCCGTTTTGTCATAGAAAATGTACACAGCAAAAACTCGAGTTCCATTTTGCAAAGGTGAAGTAAGGAACGAAACTGAATTTCAATTTACCGGTAAACGGAAAATCACTGTCCCTATTTTTGCAAAGCTAAAATCATTTTTTACTTTTCTTGTTTGGTGTTTGGACTTGGTTTGGATAGTGTACATGTATGAATGTGAGACTGGATACAGGGTGCTACATAACTTTTTTTGGCCACTTGCCCGACCGGGCAAGTGAATTTTCAAACAGCTCGAAAATGCTTGCCCGAATGAAATTTTTGCTTGCCCGAAAAAACTGATAGAAAATTTATTGATTTTGTGTGATTTCAATATGTATAGATATACATAAAAGTATACATACATTGTATAACATTCACAAATTTCACGTCAATGATTTTTGCATATTTATGGAAAATAATGATCAATTTTTTAATTGTGTCTTCTCATATATTAACTAGATATGAACATTATAACAATGTTTCCAGCAAGCCGTAGCTTGGCGATTTCATGTTGGATGGGATTGGGGGGGGGGGAGGGGGGGGAGGGTACGTAGGGGGGGCGAAGGGGAAGGGGGGAGACAGCACAGAACATTAATAGCACCATTTTGTGAACACTTAGTGATTTACCACTATTGTTCATAACAAAAAATGTGATGAGATTTGTGATTTCAACATGATACCATAATGTAAACTAAAACGTGTTGATGAATTTCATATTAAAGTTGTTTGAAGTGTAATGAAGCTGTTTTTTCTAGAGTTAATGAAGTTTCTAGAAATAACCACGCGTAACCACTAAACTTTGATATCATATCATGTAGAAAACATTTTTCAGCTATACTTTGTTTCCAGATATAAAATGTTCAAGGTGTTTATACAGAAAAGTGTTGAGTATATTTCAGGTGTCTATAGAATTTTATTCAAAAATGCCAACAAATTTTTGGAAAAAATTAGCCTTTCAACAAGGAGATAACCCCTCCCTTGGAGAGGCTTGAGAAAACCCTCATACACCGCCAACAAAATCAGAGCTATTGTGGACATTAAAACTTCATGGTAGTCTTAGCATATTTATCCTCTTAGGAATGCATTAATTGATTCCCAAACCCGGTACTAAAAAAAAAAATGTTTGAAAAAATGTAGATCAGTGCTAAACTAAAGTTTTTAGTGTCTCATTCTCCTTTCTCTTTCAACCCAACTTTGCTTTTAGAATATTGCATTTATACTTATTCAAAATCTTTCAAATGATTTACCTAATCAGATTTAATTAGATAGGAGTACACTACTTGGGAAATTATATTTTAGTACAAAGTTCTTCATAAAACCACTACCCCATGCCAGGGAACTGGACACCACGCCTGCCATCTTCCAAACCCCAGAGTTCAGGGGATGATTCTTGTGACTTGAATGGGTCATTGTAGCTATGTTTCCAGCTGCTAAATTTGCCCACTTTTTGACCAAGTGATATCCTCTTAAAATTCACTTATAATTATTCACAAATGTTATTTCTGAATCTCCTATGACACTTTCATGGTCAGATTTATCATTTTCAAGTGCAGAAAATTACCGCCAATATCGCAAGTTAAGACTTGAAAATACAAACCATACACCATTTAACACATGTGGGACTGGGCAATCTCTAGTCGGCTAAACTGCCGAGTTTTTGGAGGTGGCTGTGATATATTTTCTGGTGATTTGAAACATTTTACTTACCTTTGCTGTTACTCTCAGTCCTTTTTTCCACTGAATACTTTCTGTAATTTCTTCAATCCTTGCCACAATTTTCCGCGATGTTTATTTTTTCCTTGGACAAGTTATCAGGCCAGGCAGATGTCTCTGATCTTGCACTGCCTTAGTATACCGGTACTACGTATGCCGACTTCCTGCGCTGCGCCCGTTAATTTTGCGTCTTTGCAGAACGCATTTTGAGCAAATAATTGCCGATGTTTTAGCCGGCGTTTCCACCGTAAAAACAGCTATTTATTTCATTTTTGTTTCAATACAGTTTTGGTATTTACTTAGGTTTGCTTTGCAAATTATTACTTGCCCGATTCGGGCAAGCATTTTTAGTTGACACTCCAAAATGCTTGCCCGACTGTGATGTTTACTTGCCCCGGGCCATCGGGCAAGCGGTTATGTCGCACCCTGCTGGATACTAAGGTAGTGTTGTGCCTTGTGTGGTTGCTTGCCCCTACCTTGGCTGTGCGCAAAATTAAAAACACACAAAATTGCACCGAACTCTGTCAGCGGGTAAAATTAATTGCACAAAAATATCCACTTTTACAGCAACACTTACCTTCTGTTCATTGTGATTTGTGTACTGGATAAATCACGTCCGAATTTGATTCCGTACTACGTAACCAGCTGGTAAACTCCCCAGACAAACCATCAAATAATGCAATACACACAAAATTCTTGGTCAGAAATGAATGAAACCGAAAAATGCCACATCACAAAACCCACGGAAGTACAACCACTTAAAAGTACATGGATATATCCCCCTATTTCAGGTGAAGGTAAGTGGTGGGTGATATACCAATACAGGATTGAAATCCTGAAAGTTTTTTAGTCTAGTTTAGAGATCAGGTTCAATTGTTCAAGGTGCGTGGGTCCACGTGTGTTGATTTTTGTGGTCACGATTTGATCACGTAACTGGATGAAGTGGGTACCACTAATTGCCAAACACGGGAAATAATAGGAAACTAGATATCTAATGGCAACAGGTCTCTCATCCATGCATGTACAATTCTTGTTAATGTTATTTTGCGGAAAACTTTGGTGAAGTATCATAAGCCACATTCAGATAGAAAAAGGTGTAGCTGCGGCGGCTCTGTGCGGTCTTGAAACCCTCCGATGACCCCCTTCAGATAGCACAGAATTCGCGTAGCAGCTACGCCTTTTCGCCGTCTTAAACCATTCACACAGCAACCAAAAAGGTGGAGTCACTACTCACCTTGCGAGACCGGAACAGGAAGTGTATATTTATACGCACGATTTTCTTTTGTTTTTCAGCATGGATGTTGGTGAACTTTGCATGCATCACTGTGCAACGAGTAGCAGAGACGGCTTAACTCATTCAGACAGAAGGTGAAGCGTATCAGCTACTCCTTTTCGCCGGCTCTAAAACACCTTCGGAGGTGTTTCAGAGCGGGCTCAGAGCGGGCGTACTTAATACTCCTTTTCGCCTCCACTTTCTGTCTGAATGGTTTAATAAACCATTCAGACAGAAAGTGGAGGAGTAGCAGAGCCGGCGAATTTGGGCTGTCTGAAGGGGGTTATAGATCCGCCAAATTTTTAAAGTTGGGAATCAAGTGTTCCTTGATTTAGAAAAGTGAAGTGGGTACCACTAATCACCACACACAGGAAATAATAGGAAACTAGATATCTAATGGCAACAGGTCTCTCATCCATGCATGTAAAATTCTTGTTAATGTTATTTTGCGGAAAACTTTGGTGAAGTATCATAGATCCGCCAAATTTTTAAAGTTGGGAATCGAGTGTTCCTTGATTTAGAAAAGTTAGCTATGTTCAAACGGTGACCTAAACTTCCTAAAGTATACATCCATATCATATGGACACAAGTTATAGTCCCATTATGTATGTTTGGTTATGACATGTGAGCCTGCCAAAATGGGCATAAACTTAAAACGAAAAGTACCAAATCATATCTAAATCATATTTTTTCTGGGCAGTTAAAAACACTATAAAAACACACAAAATTATACTTCTTCCAAAGCCTTGGTCCTTCATGCAAATTAACACCTCATACTGTGATCACTGTATACATGTACTTGCAACTGCATGTAGTTTAGTGAATGCATATCATCAACACTATCGTATTCGTACCCAGTAATAACACCAAGCTTTAATCACAAAAATTTGTACTGGTTTCCTACTTTTTATTTCTTACAGGACAGCTTCCCCATTTTGATGGTGCTTTATTCCCGTACAACGTGTGTACTGACAGAGTAAACCGTAACAATCATAATTGTCCACACAAAATGGAACAGTTAGAATGTGCAACTTCTAGGACTATGTAGGGCCTACAGTAAAGCCTCCATTCCTCCACGATACGGAAAACGGAGAAAAATCGCGGAAATGGGAGGTGTAACATGGAAAATAGGAAATCGTGAAATGCTGGAGTAATAACCTTAAATTGGCAGTAAATTACAAAATAAACAAATATTGAAATGCCTAAAACAATTCTTTAACTAAATAATACCATTATCAAGCATGAGAGTAACTTTAATCACCCTACAGCCAACCCCTCTGCTGGCCGTCTTTCTCACTACCATGACTATGGCTGCTCCATTTCACTAAGGCTGAGTTGTAATCATGCAAGTATAAAGGTAATATGGTGTTTATATACGTGACTTTGAGTAACGCGTAAAATTGCGGAAAATGGAAAATTTGAAAAAACAGAATTTTGATTTTGTAAAATGGAAAAAAGGAGGCCTTAGCCTACAGCCTGCAACACAATCAAATCACTGTGATTATAGATACTGTAAATGTACATGTACACAGATACAGTACTAACCATGGTACATGGTATACAAAACTCAGTGGTGTCTGTATTGGCAATTTAATATGCATCTTGTACCAGTACAAGTCATCAAGATTGGCGACCATTACTCGATTATCATTCCACAATTACACATCTTGCGGTGAATCCCTGCCAGAGCACAGAAATGTGGTTACCAGTCTCACTAAAGATGACATCATCATTAATTCAAAACACATGGACACGTGCATACATGTACGTACATGTACACATACATTACATGCGGTATCACTCGTGATTAAAAATTTGCATCATGGTCTTTACCGTTGTAATCCCTCAGAGTCTGAAGTCATTAGATGACTACCGGCATTATTCACCAAAAAATAATAACAATGAAATAAAAGTAGTAGTGTCACTGGATAGATGTTCATCAGTGCCTAGCCCACTGGCTATACTTAGATGTCATTACTGCAGTACATGCATCTAGAGGCAAGGTTCACCCCCGGGCCTGACATCAAGTTGGTTTTAATAAAAGCAGAACAATGAGCGAAACATATTAATGAAAGTTTGGCAAAAATCCACCAAAGAATAACAGAGTTATGGAATTTTTGTCACATGCGAGCAGCTCCCCAAATGTCATGTGATATAAATTCCATAAAACAGTGCCGTTTTCTCAGAAATTTGAAAACGATTTACCTGTGCATTCAATATATTATCAGAAACATTATTTCATACCTGCTTCTATGAAAAATAAAACATCCAATTATCATGAACCATTAAAAAATGGCAATTTATGAAATTTATATTACATGACGTATTGGAAGCTGCTCGCATGTGATGTCACAAATTTGAAACTTTGAAACCTCATAACTCTGTTACATGTATTCATTGGTGGATTTTCGCCAAACTTTCATTAATATGTTTCTCTCATTGTTCTGCTTTTATTAAAACAAACTTGACTTCAGGGTGAACCTTGCCTTTAAGCACAAACTTGTATAGTTTTGGTCGATAGACAAATTTTTTGTCTATCTCTCACGAAGTATTCTATTGTCACCCCAGACATCAGAAAACAATATCAAACCTACTGAAAATTGTATTAAGTGACATATTATGTTTGCATTAAAGGAGAGCATCTAGCAGTATATGTATGTACACTACCTATGGGAAATGTTGGGGATTCCTCCCCCCAAGCATTTTACATTTTGAGTAATTTCTCAAAAATGGGAGAGTTTCAGAGCAAGCAATTTTCAGGGCATTGATAGACCATACATGTATATCTAAAAATCACAATTGCAAAGAATTTGATTTTTTACCATTTACCGAATTGATGGCTCTAAGTTTTAAAGACAGCAAGTGCTATATGTATATTTGAATAGCTACAGATCTGAATCCTGAGGGGGGGGGGGGAGGGGGTGTCACTCACCCAACATCATCATGGTAGGTGGGTCATCAGAATAAGCCAACAAGTAAAAATCCCCCATCACAAACTCACACACACACACACACACGCACACACACGCACACACACGCACACGTACACGCACACGCACAAGCACATGCACACACACACACAAACACACACACGTACATGCACACGTACAAGCACACACACACACACACACACACACACACACACACACACACACACACACTAGTTACAGCTAGGCCTACATGTATATGTCAGTGTCATTTTGTGTATTGTTCTCTTTTTGATTACACAATGACCTAAAATGCAAAACGCTATTTGGTTTGGTATTGACTTCATGTGAGCCCACAGGGTACGAAACATGTATGTTCAGAAACACTAATTAATGCAAAATGGTAATTTTCATCTGAAAGGGTGGTTCTCAAAATTTGAGGCAATAGAGACTGAAATCACAATATTGCATACCCTACTATAAAAACTACATGACAATCAGGAATCAAGTTACAGAAAAAAACTTAGGGACAGTGATTTTCCGTTTTCCGGTAAATCGAAATGGAAAATTCGCTTCGGTTGTTTACTTTTCAGGTGAAAATTCGTGGAATTCACCTTTGCAAATCGGAATTCATGTTTTTACTGTGTACATTTTCTATGACATAACGGAATTTCCATTTTTAGATCAAGGTGAAACGGAATTACAGGTTTTCAGAAATGGAAAAGACCATTTTTTGAAACAGAAAATCACTGTCTCTAAAAACTACATGTTATTGTTGCTTTTACTTACAGTTGGTAAGTAAACAAATACTTTATTTGCCTACTCCTACACAGGGTGTGACACAGTAAACAAAATCAACACTGTAAACAAAATTTTGTTTACGTGTTGATATTTGTTTACTGTGTCACACCCTGTAGAGTAGCAAATAAAGTATTTGTTTACTTACCACTGAAGTAAAAGCAACAATAACATGTAGTTTTTAGAGACAGTGATTTTCTTGTTTCAAAAAATGGTCTTCTTCATTTCTGAAAACTGTAATTCCGTTTCACCTTGATCTAAAAATGGAAATTCCGTGTATGTCATAGAAAATGTCACAAGTTAAAAACATGAATTTGATTGCAATAGCGTGAATCCATGAAATTTTCACCTGAAAAGTAAACAACGAAGCGAATTTCCATTTCGATTACCCGAAAACGAAAATCATTGCCCTTAAGTTTTTTTCTGTAACTTGATTCCTGATTGTCATGTAGTTTTCTTATAGTAGGTATGCAATATGGATTTCAGTCTCTATTGCTCAACATTTTCGAGAACCACCCTTCAGCATGAAAATTACCTTTTGCATTAATTCATAGGCCTGAGTCAAACGTTTACACGACGTTCAGAGAACGTTAAAGCAAAACGTTTGTAATTTTACAATAGTCTTAAACTCCTTAATTATCAAACATATGTCGGAACATACCAGTTACTATAAGTTGATGACCATTTTTAATGGCCTTTTGCATGTTTTATGACCTCAATTTATTGAAACACCCCAACTCTGCTGTTTTCCACGTGCCACCACGACGCTATTACCATAGCTCGTCTCCACTGTTATAATTCCCAGGAAATTTTTTTTCCTTCAGTCTCCACGACAAGTGCACAAGTTGCTGTCATAATAACAGATTCTATAAGACATAACACACATTTGCTTATTACATGTTACGTTATATTGATAACTGTAGAAAGAGAAGTGAAAACACTGCTGTAACACAAGTTGCCGTCCTATACTGTCAGGAAAGGACGCAGAAAGTTATTATTCCTCAAGAATGAACTTTATACCATTTCACATTTGCAATACACTTCTCGAGTCTGATGTTAAGGTTTAGTTGTACATTTATGGTTTTATACGCTTCCACATGAAGCGAGTACATGTTGCACCACTCGGTGACAGCCCCGTTCAATCACACAAGTTACTCCTGCGTTGCAGCTTTGTACTACAACTGATTTTACTTGTACCAGTGTACTTATTGATACTCAATATAAACACCATAAATTACAAGTAGGTTAAGACGGTTGAAACGTTTTTAAATGATTCAGTCAAACGCTTCACATACCAACTTAATGACTCAGCCTAATAATTAGTGTTTCTGACATAATGTTTCGACTCTGTGGCCTCAACTGAAGTTACATATCCAAACCAATTAGCTTTTGCATTATATGTCATTGTGTAATCAAAAAGAGCAACAATAACACAAACTGACACTGACATATACATGCGAGCTAGCGTCAAACTTATTGTGTGTTGTTGTGTGTAGTGTTGTGCTGAGTGTGTGTGATGATGTGTGTGTGTGTGGTGTTGTGTGTGTGTGGTGTTGTGTGTATTGTTGTGTTGTGTGTGTGTGCGTGTGTGTGTTGGTGTCGTGTTGGTGTGTAGTGTGTCGTTGTAGTGTGTGTGTGAATGTGTGCGTGTGTGTGGTTGTGTGCTGTTGTGTGGCTGCTGTGTGTGTGTGCGTGGTTGCTGTGTGTGTGGCTCGTTGGTTGTGAGTGATGTTGTGTGCTGTGTGTGGTGGTGTGTGCGCCGTCAGGGCGAGTGTTGTGTGCCGTGCGTGTGTGTGTGTGTCGTAGTGGTGTGTGCTGTGAGTTTGTGTGTGAATTTTTTTACTTGTTGCTCATTCTTGATGACCACCCACCATGTTATGTTGGGTGAGTAGACACCCCTTCCCCCGCCCCCCCCCCCCACCCCCCCACCCCCCCCCTCAGGATTCAGATCTGTAGCTATATAGCACTGTGCTGTCTTTAAAACTTAGAGCCATCCATTTTGGCTAAATGGTAAAAAGATGAATTCTTTCCAATTTTTTGATTTTAGATATATGTTTATCAATGCCCTGAAAATGTGCGTTGCTCTGAACTCTCCCATTTTTGAGAAATTACTCAAAATTGTAAAATATTTGGGGGGAGGGGGAGTAATTCCCCACATTTCCCATTACAGGTGTAGGTAGTGTACTCCTGCTAGATGCTCTGCCTTTAGCAAACATAATATGTACACTTGAGTACAATTTTCAGTAGGTTTGATATTTGTTATTTTTGATTGTCTTGGGGTGACAATAGAAACTTGTGAGAGATTAGACAAAAAAATTTGTCTATCGACCAATAAACTAGTACTTCGTGCTATAAGGCTCAACGGTTCACCCTGAAGTCAAGTTGGTTTATAAAACAGAACAAATCGAGAAAACACTGTTAAACTTGGAAGTTTCTGGCGAAAATCCCACAATGAATAACCAGAGTTATGATTGTTTCAAGTTTCAAATTTCCTGTGACCCATTCACATCGTCCGAGCAGTTCTCCATAGTCATGTATATAAATGTTCATAAATTGCATTTTTTAATTGGTTCATGATAACTGAATGTTTATTTTCATAGACAAGCTAGATGAAATATACTAGCGACGCTTATGTTTCTGATTAGTATATTTTGAATGCACAGGTAAAAGATCGTTTCAAATTTCTGAGAAAACGGCACTTTTTATGGTTTATATTCACCATGACATTTGGGGAGCTGCTCGGATTGTGTGTCTCGTCAAAATTTCAAGTTTAAATATTCCATAACTCTGTTATTCTTTGGTGGATTTCGCCACAAACTTTCATTAACATGTTTGCTCTCATGTTCTGCTTTTCTATTTAAAACAACTTGAATGTCAGCGGGCTGAACAGAGTTCGCCTTACCTAATATACATGTACTGCAGTGAATGACATATAAGCTATAGTCAGCTCGCCGGCCAGGCCCGCCTGGTATGCATACATACTATTCTTGACCACTACTACCTTTTATTTCATTGTTGTTATTTTTCGGTGAATACCCATGCTTCGGTGCGTAGGTAGTCATATCTAATGACTTCAGACTCTCTGAGGATTGACAACGGTTAAAGACCATGATGCAAATTCTTTAATCTTCGAGTTGATTACCCTGCATGTATCTGACACTGTGCTAGCGTATTTCACATGTGCCATGTGTTGAATTAATGATGGTCATCTTCAGTGGACTACCTTCTGCCCGGTAACCACATCTCTGCCTGCTCTGGCAGGGACTCACCGCAACGATGTGTAATTGTAGAATGATAATGGAGTAATTGGTCGCCAATCTTGGTTATGACTTGTTACTGTGTCCCCTACAGATTGCATCATCATAAATTGCACTCACCAGACACACGGGTTTTGCTATACCATGTACCACTGGTTTGCTACTCGTATCTGGCTGATACTGTAGCATGTACACGTATCTCTGCTATCACCAGTAGATGTTGATGTGTTGCAAGCTTGGGTGTAGGCTAGGCCTCCATTTTTCCATTTTATCAAATCAAAATTCTGTTTTTCTCCAAATTCATCATCCCGCAACCTTTACGCCATTAGCGTCAAAGTCACGTCTGATCATCATTATAAACACCATATTTACCCCCCTTTTAATTTTAAAATTTTTCTTTTTTAAAACCTTTTAGTGGCCCCCATTTTGTGATTACACTCCAACTCAGTGAAAATGGGCCGATCCATAGTATGTAGTGGAAAGATGGCCAGCAGAGGGGGTTGATGATTAAAGTTACTCTCATTGCTTGATAATGGTATTATTATAGTTAAGGAATAGTTTTAGCATTTCAATATTTGTTTATTTTGTCATTTACTGCAATTTCAAGTTATTAATCCAGCATTTCACGATTCATATTTTCACGTACGCACCTCCATTTCCGTGATTTTTCTCCGTTTTCCGTACGCCGGCAAGGATGGAGGCTTTACTGTAGCCTACATAGTCCTTGAGTTGCACATTTCTAACTGTTCCATTTTGTCGTGGACAAATTATGCCGTTGCTTACTGGTTACTCTCTTCAGTACAACGTATTGGAATTAAAGCACAATCCAAATGGTTAAGCTTCCTGTAAGAAATAAAACATTGAGGAACCTTTACAATTTTTTTGGTGACTAAAGCTTTGGTGTTATTACTAGGTAAAATTACGGATAGTGTTGCATGAAATCGTTCATCTAAACTACATGGCCAGGTTGGCTGTACATGTATACAGTGATTACAGTATGGGTTTTAATTTGCGGTGAAGCGGACCAACGGCTTTGGAAGAAGATCATAATTTTCGTGTGTTTATAGCGTTTTTGATTGCCCCAGAAAAAAATTAATTGTTGGTACGTTTTCTTTATTAAGTTTATGCCTTATTTTGGCCGGCTCACATGTCATAACCAAACATACATAATGGGACTTAACTTGTTCCAGATGAATATGGATGTCGGTCTACTTTAAGGTCACCTTTTCATAGCTAACAGCTCGACTTCCAAGCTTTAAAAGATTTGGCGGATTTATGGAGTTACTTTTTCACAATGGTTTGCCAAAAAAAACAAAAAAAACAAATAAAAAAAAAAAAAAAAAAAAAAAAAAAATAAACGAATAAAAAAAAAAAAAAAAAAAAAAAAACAAAGAATAAAAAAAAAATTACATGTAACATAAACAAGAATTTTTACATTGCATAGAATGAGAACCTGTTTGCCATTAGATATCGTGGTTTCCTATTATTTCCGTTGTGTTGGGCATTATGCTACCCACTTCATCCAGTTACTGATCAATTTTGCACGCACAAAAATCAGACACAGCGTGGACCCACGGCACCTTGGAACAAGTTGAAACCTGATCTTAAACTAGACTAAAAAACTGTTCAGGATTCTCGGTATTGGTTATATCACCCATCGAACTGTCCTTCACTCTGAAATAGGGGGATATAATCCATGATACTTTTAGGTTGTATTCGTGTGGGGCGTTTGTGATGGTGGCCATTTTTCGTGTTTCATCATGCTGACCAAGGATTTGCTGTTTATTAGCATGATTTGAGTGAGTTGGTTGGCGATTAAGCCAGCTGGTTACGTAGTGTGGGAATCAAATTCTGAAGTGATTATCCAGTACACAAATCTACAATGAACAGGAAGGTAAAGTGTTGCTGTAAAAGTGGATAATTTTGTGCAATTAATTTTACACGGCTGGACAGAGTTCGGCT
>JZLH01S0253747.1:23086-42247 GCA_001188425.1 Eucidaris tribuloides | reverse complement strand
ACGAAAGTGCTACACGACACCGTCACCGGGCGTACAACGGTACCCCAGGGTAACAGTGCCGCATTGGTATTGTAAAAGGTTAACAAATGTCGAATCAGCGTGTTTCTACAGAAAAGAAATAGTGGAAAACCGTTATCTGTTTCCGGAATCGAATTATAACCGTATCGCCTTAAACCAACCTGTTTCTACAGAGCGAATAATCCGATTAGCTCCCATTTCCGTGTCGCAAATACCGCGTCAATCAAATCATGGAAAATTCAACCCATGACCTCGCATTGCATTGTGCGTATATGGAACTGCCCGCTCCAAATATGCAGTTACAGGCCTTCGTATTTTCACACACACAGGACCCCTACTTCGCAGACCCGATACGCATTTCGCTGTGTGTTTCTACAGAAAAGTTAACGTATTAACATGGCCAATAACCACCTCTGGAAGGTGGTTATGGATTAAACTCGTATTTGGGTCAGATACGGTTTATCATTACCCTATCGCCGTCTGTTTGCTACAGGCAAAGTTTCCGGAATTCGGCATACTTACGCGGGTAATACCGTTTAACGATTTTGACTGTAGAAACACCCGAAGTTAATGTAAGGTCTGTTTCTGTGAATTATCGGGTGGAATAACTGTATTCCTGTTTGGCCTGACAAGCCCTACTCCAATCTGTCTTCAACCATGCAAGCCTTTAAACCTTGAGACTAAAAGCAACCAGATATCTTGGCTGGGTCTTGTGGATAATGCATGTTGATTCGAAATCAAATCATCGCAAACAGGTTAATATGTTATACTTTCTGTAGTTAATATACTGTAGTAGGTATACATCTACATTACCTACACAGATTCCAAAACTCCGCTCAACTGTCTGTCACCATCGCAAGCTTTTAACCCTTGGAGACTAAAAGAACCAAGATACTGTGGCTGCGTCTTAGTGGATAATGCATGTTGTATTGAAATCAAAATCATCCGCAAAACAGCGCTTAATATGTATACTTCGCCTAGTTAATAATACCTGTAGTAGGGTTACATACATACCTTACACAGATTCCAAAACCTCCGCTATTCCTCTGAATAATCTGATTTAGTTTTAAAATCCACTTTGTTATGGCCATAATGCCATTAGTGATGCTTCAACAAACGTTCTACCATGTACTGTATATCAAAAGTTTAGTTACAGGAATTGAGAACGAAAAAAAATAGCGTTTGCATTTTACACCAATGCATACATGTAAGCTGCTACAGTAGGCCTATTACATCTTCTAGGCTGCTAAGTGGCCTCCATTCAGATTAAAACTGCGAGTTTTGACAATATCTTAGTGCAAAAGTTCTTCACCTCAATTCTTTCACCCACTGACAATTGCGAATACATGCCGACATCAGCCAACTGTACTGTGTACAATCAATCTTATTTCGACCAAAATAAACAATATTGCAAACATTTAACCTTTTGTCAAACAAATACCGTTCATGTAAATCAATCTTTGGATGCTAAATCAAAAGAACCAGGGGTTTTGCTGGCTTATAGCTGTCTCTACAGGAGCTTTCAGTGTTTTTCTCCATTACGCAAACAAACTAGCGATGCTCTAGTAATAAGACTAGCATTGTTCGGTCTGGCCCTTCAGTCCAGTCGGCAGCGGAGCAGGGTCGCTGAATCGACTACTGGCTAGTAGAAACATGCAAAAAAAAAAAAAGCAATAGGTACTACACATAATACTACAAACTACAATGTACTTGGTACTCCAAATCAACAATAACTACTACTAATCACTACTAATTAATACAATAATACTGATTATTTATTATTATTATGATAATTATTATTATTATTATATTATTATTATTATATTTATAGGTATTATTATTATTATTACTATTATCATCATCATCATTATGTATTATTATTATTACTATTAATATTCCATCATCATCATCATCATGCATCATCATTTTATTATGATGTAATTATTATTATTAACAATAAATTTATAACAAAAAGACAATTTTGCTAATGCATTTAAAATCCATTTACTGCAATTTACTGTACATGTATGGTCACTGAATGCTATCATTACCGTGCTACAAGTAACTGAAACATCATAACACAGTGATGTTAGTGAACTACAAACAAGCAGTCCACAGCGCCAAAGCAGTTTTGATGAAATTAAATTGCCATTTAACATTCTCTCACACTCACCCACCGCAGAAATATAAAATCTTGAAATCCTATCTGCCAAAATGCAAAACGCTGGCTAGTATATCACTTTCTCCCACACCCATGAATTCTGATTACAGACACTGAGCTACATGTACTGTATGCTAACCCCAATAAAAACTTACATTATAGCAAGAAAAGATTTAAAACTTACAATTTTTCACAGGAACACAGTGTTGTATCAAACGCACAGGTTCCAAGACCGAGGCCACCCCAAAACACAACCTGTCCATACGGTTAGTAGACAAGTTACACGAACCAGACTGAGACTGAGGGCCACCCAAAACAAACCTGTCCATCTCAGGTTTGGTAAACTTGTACAGGTGACTCAGACCAGACTGAGGACGAGCGGCCCACCCAAAACACAACCTTCCATCTAGGGGTTGAAGTGACTCAGACGAGACCGAGGACTGAGGAGCCGAGGGCCACCCCAAAACAACAACCTTCCATCTAGGGTTTTGAAGGTGACTCACACCAAGACTATACTGAGGCCACCCAAATACACAACCTTTCCATAGGTTGGTTACAGGTTACTCGGACCCAACGGAGACGAGGCCACCAAAACACAACCTTCCATAGGTGTGCTGCTACAGTTACTCACCCAGACGAGACCGACGGCCACCCAAAAAACACAACCTTTCCATAGGGTTGCGTTTACAGGTTACTCGGACCCAGACTGAGACCGAGGCCACCCAAAACACAACCTTTCCATAGGGTTGGTACAGGTTACTCAGACCCAGACTGAGACCGAGGCCACCAAAAACACAACCTTTCCATAGGGTTGGTACAGGTTACTCAGACCCAGACTGAGACCGAGGCCACCCAAAACACAACCTTTCCATAAGGTTGGTACAGGTTACTCGGACCCAGACTGAGGCCGAGGCCACCAGAAATTGGCCTAGAACTCGGATACAACACTGGTAAATGGTATCAGAAGATGCTTGGAATTCTGAAACTAGACTGAACGGTACAGGGTTTCTTTTATGTTTTCTAATCCAAATGTCAGTCAGTTAGCTCATTATGTATCTCTCAAAGGCTAAATTGATAGACCCATGGGGTGTCAAAATGGGAGGAGTGGCAAATTGGCAATGCCCCCCCCCCCCCAACACACAAAGACACTTTTGAAATTGAGGGGGACATCATCCCTCCCCTCCCCTCCCCCCCCCCTTACTTTGTTTGGATCAAAACCTCAAATATGAAGCACACTCTTATTCTCTTTATTGCATTTTAAGCTTTTTTGTTGATTATGTTACAAAATACAGTCAAGCATGTCTCAGTGACTATCTCTCTGTTGCAGCCAACCTGCCTATAGTGGCCACTGAATTGATTCCCCTGGAAATAAATTTTGTTTAAAAACCTGCCTAGACTATAGCAGCCACCAGTCTATAAAGGCCACATATTTTGTCTCCCTTGTGTAGAGACAGTGATTTTCTTATTAAAAAAAGAAGGCTTTTCCATTTCACAAAATCAGCAATTTCATTTCAATTTGCCTGATAAATGGAATTCTGTGGTGCTTGGTGAGGTGGTACCTGTACCTCACTAAATCCTGATACCCCTCCCCCCCCCCCCCCCACGTTTCTCTTTTTAACCTTCTGAGTAACAGTGCAACCCCACCCACTAGTCTTTGCAGCATGCACTTTGCTGAGAATGGTCCTGATAGGGTTAATAAGCTGTCCGCACCCTTGGACAGCGCGATTGGTCCTGAGTAATAGTTCTTGGTCTCTGACTCGTGTAGGCGTGTCCCTGACTGGTACAATAGATGACAATGGGAGTCTAATCCACAGTGAAGGTTTGTCTATCTGGTCAACTGGAAACATTCCATACCAATCAGGACAAACCACTTTCAGAAAATGATGATGATGTACAATTGGTTTAAGGGTTTTAGGGGGTCTTGAGAGAGTGGTGGTTTTCCAGGTCTAGTCTAGCTTCCAAACATTATGGAGGAACCTACATGTATCCTATTTATTTAGCTCTTTCTTCAGTTGGGAAATAACTTCCATCAGTCAACTACCTTGAACTACATGTACATGTGTCGAGGCTACAGCCTGACTGAGACTGCTTTTGCAGGCTGCAGGTGCGAATGTGCCTACACACTTGTATGACTAGGAAGAAGAAAAAGTCGCCGGGTTTGGAAATGAGACTATTTGTTTACCATGTAGAAAGATTTTATTGATCCAGATCTATAATCCCATCCAAAAAAAATTGACATTTTCACATCATTTCTATTTAAATCAGTTGTGCAAACAAATAATGAGGAATGAAGATTTGTTTATATAATCATGTCCTGAAAAGGCAATGACATACAGTGTATGATGTAATTCATTTGCAAAATAGAAGGAAAATATGAGTTAAAGGCAAGGTTCATCCTAACAGTCAAGTGGGTTAAAGATTGGGTTACTGATTTGCACGTCAAAAACATCTATATGAATCAAATCAGCTGAAATCATATCCAATGTGAAGATTAATATAATAAACACCTCTCATAGAGACTTGGGGTAAAATATTGAGTTTTGGTGAAAATCTGGACGGTTAAAACTTCATCCTTTTTCCATTTGCTCCAGGAGCAAATTTAAAAAAAATCCGCGACATCAAACGTGCACGTAGCGCGTTCCAAAATGTCCGATCAGCCGTTAGCACGAGTCGCGACAGAGGGGATAGCCGATTGACCAATCAGCTGCGCGCTCGCACTCGTCTTGCTAAACGGTGGCACAGTAACCGTGATTGCGATTAATTGAGCAAAAATGAAACTCACAGACAAGAACACCACATTCGCTAACATGTCGTGTATTCAGTATTTTCATCATAAAAACAACAAATTCAATGATACTATGGATCTCAAGACTTTCAACAACACCCATTTAAGTACTGAAACTACCGTTTGGTATTGATAATGAAGGGAAGTAAATGACTTGCAAATCAATAACCCAATCTTTAATGAAAACAGAAACAATGAAACATGTCAATGAAAGTTGGCAAAAAAACACACAAAACAATAGCAGAGTTATGAACTTTCAAAGTTTAAAAATTTAAATCACATCGAGCACTCCCCACATTGTCATGTATTATAAATTCACAATAAAGTTCCATTTTTTCAAGAAAATTGAAAAATGCTGTTACCTGTGCATTCAAATACATAAATAGAGAAAACATTATTTCATACATGCTTCCATAAAAAAACCCATTCAAATTACTCAGGATTCCGTGAACCAATAAAAAGTGGCAATTACATGACATATGGGGAGCTGCTCGTATGTGACGTCACAAAACTAAAACTTTGAGTGATCATAACTCCGCTATTCTTGTGTGGATTTTCGTCAAATTTTCATTAATCTAATATGTTTCTCACACTGTTCTGCTTTTATTAAAACCCACTTGATGTCAGGGTGAACCTTGCCTTTAAAATGTGTATTTAAAATGTACATGTATATCAGGCAAGCTCCCAAATTGTTTGGGTAACCTTCGTTAGTTTGTTTAAAGGTATGCACAGAATTTGAATATGAATATTTGAAAATTAGTAAACTGTATTGAGAAAATACACTTTGAAAAAAAAATCACTGGAAGTTTCAACTTTCAACATTCTCCATTGTCAGCTACAATGAAAGTGCATCAGAGAATGTACACCTGCACACCTTACATGTAGAGTATAACCTACTGGAGCTACTGTTGCCTCTATATAAAAATATAAAATGTATGACAGCTTTCCAGTGAGACAGCAACATACCACATACCGATACATGTAACATGCATGCAGACATGTGTTAAATTACCCCCTGCAGTAGGCACAGAATGCCATGTTTCTATTCTACATGAACAAAATCGCTCTCTCCATTCCTCAGTCCCCAATACGCATGCCTGAATGAATGTGCCATGAACTCCACACAAAGGCTACAACATATATCTATGACTGGGATTTCAATGTCTCATTGGCCTGACCCTATTATAGGCATGTAAGTATGTGGTTAATGCCTCAAAGCAGGGTGAAATTGGACTGAACACGGATCATGGGCTTATGTCTCTTTGTTAGTTGCTATGATGAAGGACTATATTTCACTTTCAATTTTAGGATTACTGTACATCCAACAAAACTATGATGTTGATTTGGTATAATTACTTTTGAAGGACTCGAGAAATACATGTGCAACAATTTTTATTGAGTTACATGTATATTAAAAGACAAATTAGCTGTACAACTGAAAAATACATAGTGCATGTTTATGTGTGCATGCACAAGTGTACATGTACATGTATGTAGTGTGTGTTCAACTGTGTGTATAGGTACAGTATGTGTCTATATCTATAGATGTCCTTTCAGTGTATGTGACAGTGTATGTATGTCTGTGTGGGTGTGTGTGTGTGTGTGTGTGTGTGTGGTGTGTGTGTGTGTGTGTGTGTGTGTGTGTGTGTGTGTGTGTGTGTGTGTGTGTGTGTGTGTGTGTGTGTGTGTGTGTGTGTGTGTGTGTGTATGTGTTTGTGTCTGCATGTCAGCCTAAAAATACATAGGCCTACTTGCGCACATATTCACATGCATGTTTACATGTACATGCATGGACATGTAACAGGAACTTCTAATCTGAATGTTATTATTCCTATTATCATATAAGTTTTCCCCCATGTTTGTGTGTGTGAATTCAGGAACTGCTCTGAAAGAAAAATATGCCAAAGGCCTAAAATATGCTGGGTCTGTAATACATCTCCACTAGGGCCCTGTTTGGGGGAAATGTTTAGTGCTTTAGTCTGGACAGAACTGAATATTATCAATGAGCTGTTTCGAAGCCAAACAATGGAAGCCAAAATAATGTTAAGTTCAGAATAATGCCAGCCAGGTTGGTCTTTATCCTTTATTGCTTGATTATTGTGAGATTTATCATTTGCATGACATGCCATTTATATGACCAGGCAAGCTTAAATATTAATGATTGGGGGTAGTCCTCAACTTGTGGTGAAACTACTCTACAATCAAGGAAACAGTGCATGGATCCTACTGTGGAAATATGGTACTACTGGTAGTCAAAAGTTGGCTTGTTCTAATAACTTCCGTCAGTATACCTTGTGACAGACATATCTTTTGTGTGGCTCTGTATGGGGTCTATTTCTATCGAGGCCCGAGAGAAACAAAATGCTAGTATGTTCATGCTTGATTCGGCTTAAATAAACAAATTCAAGATAAATCCAGACAGGAGATACACTCCAGCTGGTGTATCCATTGATATATCTTTCAACCAGTTTAGTAACTTAGCCTATAGCCATGTCCAGACGATCGGACATAAGTTGCTTGTGACCGGTCATAACTTCTGTCGGTAATAGCGTCGAATATAAAGTTGCAGTGAGAACGATCGTCAGATATGGCGCAACTTGGGTCCAACGATTTATATCCGAAGAAGACCAGACATAAGTCTGGTAATAAGTTATTAGCAGTAATAACAAAATATGTGTGGACTGTAAATTTGCACTGTCGGACATAACTGTGACCTTTTATGCTAATCCAAACTGGTGGCATCGACTTTTCTTTGTATACCAATTCACATATCGCACAATTTGGGTCAGAGGTTACGACCCGATAACACCTTGACACACGTCATTTCCAGTCTGCTATTACCTGTAATAATGTAAGCTTTATCAGACATAAACATGTCGGGTATAAGTGCTAATACCGACGCGTGTGGACGCGTTGGTGGATCAACGGGAATTTTTTTAATACGTCAGACCAGGGTAAAAAATACTTTTCTTCTTCACGGTGGCTCTTTTGAAATAAAGTAGCCCTCGTGAACAGTTTACTCTATGCAGTTACTGGATTTTACGGTGGCTATTTTGAATGATTAGGGGGCAAATCGCCCTTAGCCACCGTGTATTTTTTTCGCTGCGTCAGACTTATGCCTGACAAAGATATGACCGGTAATAACTGCCTTTGTGAATGCAGTTTTAGTTTGAGAGGCATTTTTTTTTTCTCCCAATCATGCTGCCCTTTAAAGTGATATTACATTGATCGTGTCTAGTTAGTTAAAATGATCTACTGTTTATGTAAAAAGTACAGTCACATGGAGTTCAGGATGCATAGTTTATAATTATCAGCCCAAGTTTTCACAAAAATACTAATTGTTTACACTACGCATACAATACTGCCCCCCCCCCCCCCAATGACAAAAGGGCATAACTGACATTTTGGTCTTTTGGAGGATATTGAGCAAAATGTATTTGTTCAACATGTAAAGCCTTTTTAACAAACGTGTGGATTATGAAACAAAGGGACAATTCTAATTATTTTTTTTTGTTCTGCATGTTTAACATGATGTACTGAGTCCCCTACACTATTTGAAGAAAAAAAAATGTCAGTTATGCCCTTTTGTCATGCAGGGGGGGGGGGCAGAATAGTATAACCAGTATTTTCCTTGTTTTTCTTGTTAGTTTACTTTGTGTTCCAAATCACTTTACTATTTTGCACCTTTCCAGTATTAAAAATCTTTAGAAACAATTCCAAAAATGTGATTTAACCCTCTCAATCCCG
Organism: Eucidaris tribuloides; assembly: GCA_001188425.1. NCBI lineage: Eukaryota > Metazoa > Echinodermata > Echinoidea > Cidaroida > Cidaridae > Eucidaris > Eucidaris tribuloides. Next base: position 33,536 of record JZLH01S0253747.1, on the reverse strand, counting down.
AAGGAAATATTTTTTTCTTGGTGTAGTCTTATCACTGCTTTCTTGGTACTAAGGGAGTTAACAAATAATACACAGAAGCTGCCAAAAAATTTCATTGAAAACATAGTTTGCAGAGGTGGTAATCCACACAAGTACACGCACAGTACATGAACACTTGTACAACAGTACTGTAGCACTTTCACAAATAGAAAGTAACACAAACTAGCTAAAAATACATTACATGATCCTGGAACAATTGCAACTGATAGGCTTGTAAGCGTCAGTACTTCACTGCTAGAGCTTCACGGCAGTCACGCAAAATACTTCCTCATTTCCACTCGGTAAAACCAGAACAGATAATTTCCAAGTTCAATGTCTTGTAATGATCTTCACGGCTCGCTGGAGAATCAGTCTTCTATTTGTTACTTGAGTACAGAATTTTCAATGACATACTAGTGTTCAATGTTTGTCACTATAAACAGAGCGGCATTGTTGGAACCAAACTGCTTTCATGAATATGTGTGTACATACTGAAAGAAATGAAAGGGTAAGCATTCTACAATTTAGTAGAAACTAGAAAGTAATACACACATATGGAAAGTCGGAAATGCACGTTTCCGACCGACCACCAATGGTCAAGGATAGCACACACCAAAAAATACAATGAAGTCAGCTGTTAATTTGGGGAATTGTGTGCATGTACAAGATAGTCTACATACCAAACATCCCATGGGCTTGTCATTTAAGTGCAGGTAAATATATGGTGACTGATTTCTAAATCAGTCTAAAAGTCATAGAAAGTAGTCTGTACTCATAACTGCTTCATGTTAATTTGGAATTAAAATGCTGTAAACAGCATACATGTACCTGCCAACCACTACGATTTTTCCAGGGCAGTCTGGTCTTTTTACAGTTAATAGGCAGTACGGTAAACAATAAAAAAGTTACATGATGAAAAAAATGAAATTAGAGTTCGAATGAGAAAAATATTTGAAACAGCAAGACAAAGGTTTTCTTATGAGAAAAAAAACATGAATAAAACATACCTTTTGTTCCGTCACTCACCAGTGAATGTAACCACGTCATTTCCATTACAATTTGGGCATTGTATTAAAATCACTGGTAGTAGCCAAGGCATTTGGTTTCATTTATTTTGGTCATTCATGTTCTATTCTTACTATAATCAACGTTTTTGTTGTTGAAGGCACCGCCTAGTAACTGTAATAAGGACAGAACTGCCCTGGAAAAATTGTACTGGTTGGCAGGTATGAAACAGCAGACCTACACAGGTCATGAAATCAGACTCTTTACTTGTAGGCAAATGATCATGTGAGTATACAATAAATCAAGGTCCTTCAAATCTTGATACATGTAGTTCGTACACAAAGGCTACATTAAAAATGTATAAAAATAGCACCATAGGCGGCGATCCCGGGGGGACGGCTCCCTCCTTCCCCCCCCGCTTGATTTTGAAGATGATTTTTTCTTCACTTGTTTAATAAGCATTTTGAATTCGAGGGTTTTTTTGTGTGCTGCAAACCCAGTTCAAAAGCAAATGTGACAGAAATAATATATTAACCTTTGTTAATGAGGGGGGGTGGGTCAAATTTACACGTTTTTTCCCCAACTAAGATAAACAAAGACAAGAATCTGTAATTACACGCAGACGTTTTTACCCGAAGCAGTGGTAAAATTATTTCACCTTTGATGTTTCCATCCTCCCCCCCGCCACTCGTTTACCTGGAATCGCCACTCATGGAATAGCACAACATGGCAGGCAGGGGACATGCGCATGTAGGCAGTATGACCCCTGAACTTCCCTTTCCAGTTTACGTGTCACGAGTAATGTTGTTTCCGTGATTCACAGTGACTCAGCAAATCTTTGGTTAGCAAGTGAGTAACACTAAACTTTTTATCAGACCAGGCAAGAAAGGCATGCTACTTTCTGAGTAATTCTTAAGAACATGTGAACTTTATAATTTACACTGTACATACACTATGAACTTCAAAGGCATGCCGCATACTCACATACATGTACATCAAGTACTCACAACATTTAGGACAATGTTTAACATCGTGGGAGCCCCATTTTAAAATGTCAAACTTTGATATATGACCTACATTTAAATGGACAAACAAACAAGTGGAGGATACTGATTTTACTCACAGTGACAGTTATAACATTGTGAACAAATAATCTTCGCCTTCTTGCCTTGGTATTTCTAGAAATTCATATCTGTATTGTTTTTGTTATATTTTTCTCAAACTTTCACTGATCTTTTTGACTCTTCCTCTGATCATTCTGCTTTTCAAAAAGCGACTTGTGATCAGCATGGAGTTACCTTGTAAACTAGCCCATGAAATACGTGATAATCAAAGACTCAACAAGATGTGCAATAGACTGGACAAATTGCTTCACACTGTTTCATGGTCCATTTGAACCACATTTCTAAGACAAGCAGTTCATGGCAGATCAATTCATGTGGAAAAGAAAAAGTTGTGATCCATTTAAGCTTGGACTTTCAGCAGCACATTTTCACATTGACAAGCCAACGGTGATGTAAGGGATACAGATGACCTTTGTCAATAATGGCACCATCATTACGTCAAATACATTCTACTACTTTGAGGGAAGAGCGGTCATGAATCCCTTTCATCGCTAGATAGTACGAATTGCTTGGAAATGACAGTCAAAACAGTAACTTTAGGGGTGTCAGCAAAAACAGCATACTTGATGTCTTAATTTGAAGGTACTTGTATCCTATATTCAGGAATAGTTCCAGTCATTAGCCACATTCAGACAGAAAAATGTGTAGCTGCGGCGGCTCTGAGCACTCTTGAAACCCTCCGATGACCCCCTTCAGATAGCACAGAATTCGCGTAGCAGCTACGCCTTTTCGCCGTCTTAAACCATTCACACAGCAACCAAAAAGGTGGAGTCACTACTCACTTTGCGAGACCGGAACAGGAAGTGTATATTTGTACGCGCGATTGTCTTTTGTTTTTCGGCGTGGATGTTGGTGAACTTTGCATGCATCACTGCACAACGAGTAGCAGAGACGGCTTAACTCATTCAGACAGAAGGTGAAGCGTATCAGCTATTCCTTTTCGCCGGCTCTGAAACACCTCCGGAGGTGTTTCAGAGCGGGCTCAGAGCGGGCGTACTTAATACTCCTTTTCGCCGGCTTAAACCATTCAGAAAGAAAGTGGAGGAGTGGCAGAGCCGGCTCAGAGCCGGCGAATTTTGGCTGTCTGAAGGGGGTTTTAGTTGCCATTTCCCTTTAAAGAAATTGAGGACAGTGTGAGGAAAGGTTGCAAGTCAACAAGAGTACTACAGAGCTGTCAAATCAATGTGGACATGACAGACTTGAGACTTAATCAGATCGCCAACATGGATTGGTTCATCAAGACATCTAGGCTAGTTCCAAGCACCCAGCCAGCCGTGTTATACACAGAAATTAAGAAATACTAAATACAGGCATTAAGCCATTTTTAAATTACTATTACAGCCGCAACAGACTGACATCCAGATGCTGGTAAGCTCTATTCCAGAAGGCACACCATACAAACTCAGAGTTGTGAGGCATCTGACAGTCTCTTCCTTTGACTTGAGTCAACTTCAGAATTCTTGAAATTCTTTTACCGAATACCAAGACAAGTTGACAACTGTTCAGCTGATATCTACAAGCAACAAGCATGTGCAGACCAGTTTCTATTTTTTTCATTTGTCCAAAACATCCATAACCAATTAACAGATGTGGATATTAATGGAGCTTCTTTAAAACATAAGATATGACCATTGATCAAACATTAAACTTACCTTTGAAATGAGAAGCTACGAAACACCAGTCAACCTGGCTGGGTAGTCACGTTTGGTTTGGGTATTCGGTGGAGCCACTACTTTCCTCCAATAATTGATTGGTACCGAGTTTCAGTTGATAGATTCTAACAATGCTGCTTTGAGTGCTTTCTACAATAAAATCACATTACGATGGAGAAAACAAAAACAAAAGCAAATAACAAATTGTATCAATGTACGATGATCATGTGTACCTTCTTCCTGTACAATGTTTGTGTACTTTGGGACGAAAGGTCCATGTTTACTGCATGTGACTGCAAGCAACTGTTCTCCAATACGAGCTATTCTGCTAATGTACATGTGGTGGTGACTGGAGAGTATAGAACTCAAGAATGATCTTTCTGTCACAAATAACCCACCATTTTAGCGGGATGAGATTCAAGTATGCTTGAAAGAAAAGTTCATTCACAGTAGGTAATCATTCAAAGTGGACACATTATGATTTTTTTCAAAGTTAGTTTAAATTTGAATTTTGAAAGGAATTAAATAAACACTATGGGCTTTTTTTTACTATTTGGGGAAAAGGACTTTAGAAATAATATCCAAATGTAATTTTGAGGATGATTTCATATTGTACAGTGTATAACCAATCAGGTTTTTTTTTAATACATTTACTTTAAAATACATCATGCATTGATTGTACATGTACACATGAAAATTGTTGCTGTGATAAAATGTCCAATAACAAGAAGGCATCCTTTAACAACGTTTAGAGTTATTAAAACAACACATCCTCCATGCTACTTATGTAAGGTCTAAAAGTGAAGCCCTGAAAAAAAAAAAGTATTTCAAAATGATCAATAAGTGCTTTCTAAAATGCAATGAAATTCAGACAATCCATACACCTCAGCTGCAAGCTCTCCAGGCAACTGACCCTGGGTAATTCGAACTGGTTTCAATCACATCTGGATGCATTACACCGAACAATAAGTCCCTGGTACTTGGTAGAGCAAAATTATGTTCATGGGTGATTTGTGGTTTTGTCTATTCAAGAACATTTTGTCTTACATCCTGGATGTAGCTAAATAATCTTTATTCTAAAAACTTTCTATCTAAATTTCAAGCAGAGTAAATTCTGCTAATTCAGCACAATAAGACTTACTTGGGCATAATCATCAAACTACCATCATCACTACACTGCTACACACACTTTATATTTTGTATTCTGGTTTAGGTCGCAATGCAAGAGTTAAAGATTGTGTCCATTGATTTGTCGACGTCAAAAAACACTATATGATCAAATCAGTGAAATAATGAATGCCAATGTGAAGATTAATATAAATAACACATTTCTCATAGAGACTTGGGGTGAAAATATGGTTTTGGTGAAAATCTGGGACGGTTACACTTCATCCTTTTTCAAATTGCTCAGGAGCATTTAAAAAAGAAAGCCGCAAGTGACGGTCCAACACGTGTCACTGATGTGCCGTTCCACGCAAATCGTGGTCTCGACGATCAGCGGAGCCGATATAGCCAAAGGTGGTCTCGCGCGGCAGGGGATAGCCGTTAACAATCAGAGGGGCTGCGCTGGTCTTGTACGGGCAGCAGTAACCGCGATTCGCAAGTTTGAAGCAAAATATGAAACTCACAGAAAGAACAACATTCTGGTAACATGTCGTTATTAGTTTTTTCGCATAAAACACACAAAATTCATCGACGATGGATCTCAGACTTTCAACACTTGTACTAAACTACCGTTTGGTATTGATAATGAAGGGAAGAAATGGACTTGCACATCCCTGACACAATCTTTAATCCCCCAGGCCCCTTGCCCCCCTTCCCCGCTTCCCCCTTCCCCGCACACATACTGTCACTTCATCTGTTATTAAAGTAACTTGTCACTGTGTAATTGACAATCTCACTGTAGAGACTAGAGAGTATCTTACAAATTGACTTTCTATTGGTTTGCTATAAATAGTATTTTCTTTCGTAGTACCGGTACATGTACATGCAGCATTTTGATTACCCAATGCTCAATCAAGAATTACTTCCTGTATGTACATGTACTGTAGTAAGAGACAAAAGGGTGAGATTTCATGCTAAAACTTGTATGCTAAAATTTAAAATTGCTTCTAGCTGACAACCAATTTGGATAATACTAAACCATCTGGAACAGGTGAGTTTAACGCTTAAAATTGTGTCAAAGTTCTTTGTTGGGAATGAGTTGTGGAAATTTGATATTTCATTGAAATTTCACAAATATTACATTTTTAGGGGCACTCTCGTGAGAGGTAGAAAATGCGCTACAAGACTGTGCAATACTCTTCCAGGGCCAAACAATTTTTGAATTAATTTACGAAAGAATTTCAGCTTTAATAAATTAAATTACCCAAATGATTTTTTTAGTTCAGGTATGAACATTTGGTGCAAAACAGTTTTGTTTCTTGAATTAAAAAAAAAATCAAAAAATAATAGGTGCCAGCTGTTGTAACCCTCTTTTCCATGCCTTCACTCATGATTGAACATTTACCAATCTTGAGAATATGATGCAGTTGTAAGGGGTAATATAATATCTATTGCACTATATTTCCCTTGCTTGTATGGGTGTACAGAGGTCTATGTCATATGTTTACATGTGTGTACATTGTACATTAGATTATATTTGCTACCCAATAATCTTTTAAGTAAGTCAAGAAGCTGGGGTCAGGGCAGAAAATATCATTTTATTTTTCAGGGCTACTTTCAAACCTGATCTAGTGATTTTAGTATGTTATATATTGAACCCTATGAGGAAAATTGAGGGCTGTTTTGTGATTTTAGGGGGCTATTTTGTTAATTTGGGGGGCTAAATCACCCTCAGTCCCTGTGTATTTCCTACGCTGATTGGGATGTTGTCTCGATAGTCGAATATGTTTCCAAAAATATTCTCCTTCCCACTTGCTTGGACTTAAGTGTCATTATTTTTGGCAAGCTCTAAGTTAATCATCCCAGTGTCCCGTACGAAACACTTTGTTCAAAAAGTTTTTACCATGCTCCATGGCTTCAGTTACAGCCTAGGGACTACAACAATCTTGTAGTGCAGAATTCTCTCATCCCCGTATACGTGGGTAACAAATATGTTACCCACCTAAAACTGTGTAATACGTGGATGTAGGGTGAAATTATTAGAAACATATTGTTTCTTTTAACATTTTTTTACCAGATTTGAATTACTTACACTGTTATTATTCACCTTGTTCACTTACAATTGTGAAAAACTATCTTGCTCTTCTTTTTTCGGCATAATTTTGTCCTTTCCTAGATAATGTTAGTTACGATTTTATTCAAACACAGTTGCAATGTTAGCAGAAATAAGGGGCTAATTTTTTCTGCATTGGCGTAAATGCGTGTTTGCCTTGCGTGAATTCTCTCAATTGGTGTTGTAGAGCTAGCCTATAAGTAGTAGAAGTTATGCGATACCATCCATAGATTTATTTCACATATCTTCTGTTAATATCAACTTCATATTGTACAACACAAATGTAACGTTACTCGTTAGATTACCACTACCAGTTTTGTCAACACACGTTTCTCAAGCAGACAAATGCACAAAAAAAAGGGGGCAAAATGGCACAAAATGCCATGAACATCAACATTCCAGTTAGCAATTTTATCACTGGATTGCAAAATATGCTAATGCCAGTGCACAGCGTTTACATTCATCTTCAAACTTACAGTACATGCATGGAGGCGTACGAATATGTCGGCTGAACAATGCACAGATCTCACTGCACTCTGCACTATGCAGTACCGACACGACACTCACTAGCACTCACAGATAGGGCCTACTTCGCCCAATGCCAAGGCGTGTACGTCTACGAATATTAGCGCCCCACACTTGCAATAGCAGCAGATACGTCGCAGATCGCACAAGATAATATTCTACTGTTACGTTTATCAACAAAACGATAGATTTCAATATTGAAACATATTAGAAAGAATATACTGACCTGCACAAAATTGCGTATGGACAATGTGTGTGGGAGAAAATCCGTTTAAAATTATCCACGAAAGTCACTTCAGAAATGGGTTGGGCGTCACACCGAGCTCCTGTGTGAAATTGTGAATGTAAACATTTGCCACAAGAGGGCGACGACAATATTGAGTCAGAGCGGGTTTCGCTCTGTATTGAGTCAGAGAGATCCATACAGTACAAAATTCTCCATTATGGAGAGAATCTACTGGATTGACTCGGAGCGCATACAGTCTCTCCTCCTTTTTTTTCTGGTCTTGAGATCAGACTAAGATTCATTTAGAATTTAGGTGGGTCATTAGCTTTGGCTCCCGCTGTGTTTTAGAAGCATGGGAGTATGCGGGGGGGGGGGTCGTGAAGTCACTAACCCCCGCCCCCAAACAAAAATAAATCAATAATAAAAAATCTAACTAGTCCAATTTTTCGCAAAGACAATATTTTTAGACTTTTCACACCTTGCCGTTATTTGCGGTTGTGAAAAGGGTCCAAAATTCCATCATCACGACCATCCAGTACTGACATTTCATCACATCTTGCTGTTTGTTTCATTTGTAAAAAATCAAAAATTATGATCACCACCGATTGCCCCCCCCCCCTCCAAAAAAAAAAAAAATCGGGATCACCTGGACCTGTTTGTTTTGTTTGGTTTTTGTTTTAGTTGTTGATGTTTTAATTCTATCATCTCAGGATTTTCAGCGTGCAGTGAATTTTCATAAATGTTTTCGAGATCGTTAGTGCTTGTTTCACATTAAGTCAAAGTATTGTGATTCTTTTTACGTCATATTAGCAGTGGTTTCAAGGTGGAGGCAATTTACTGCATGGACGCTTAAGTTTTCTTCGGAACATTATGCTCATAATGATCTTGTCCAACTCCACGATTTCCTCATAATCATGATGTTAAGTAATTAATCTGTTTTTAGTAGGCTGAATATCCCATAAATCTTTCTCGATTAAGAATCTTTCTTAAAAATGCACATTCACTTTCTCAGATGTTGGAGAAAATTCAGTTACTGAAATTGTACTATTTAGATTCATCAATTGGCGCTTTTATCAACAGCACCCCCATTTTTTGAACAACTTCAGTTTCTTGTATAGGTAGTCGCCTATACGTGGCTCCGGGCGTGGCTCATACAATGTCCAGCATATTATTAAGAGCAGCATTTGCTGGAATTGTATTTTTGAGATTCAATCAGCACTTTGATCATGACTCAGATTCATTCAACGTCAGTTTCTATGATCACTCGGAGCATTATAGCACTATAAAACCATTAAACTTAGCATAAAAATACTTGTAAAAATATGAATTGTCAAGTTTTCGGCGCGCTTCGCGTGCAAAATTCTGCATTGTAATTTGGTGCGCAGAGCGCTCCGAAAATTGTTTTCACTCTTGCCCCTCCCCCCCCCCCCGAAAACATAGATCGACGCCCCCTGTGTCTTGCAAATAGTGCATCGTGTGCTGAATCAAAATAATTTTACTTGGAAGGGAGTCAGCTCGGAGCCTACTATATTCCGAGTTGACTTAAATTTCTGAGTTACTTTGACTCGAATGAATTCGATTCTCAGTTGATGTCATCATTCTGAGTAAAACTAATTCGGAAAATTCGGAAATCGGAGTAGAGCTCCCAACTGATTCCATTCCAAGACAAATTTGCATGCATGCACTTTAATTATGAATTTCACGAATCAGTTTCACTCCTATACCAGCAGAAAGCTCTCGTGAGATTTTGTTCGCGCGTATACCCTCCCTACTCAAAAGTATTGCAGCATACAATACAACGCATACATTTTACGTTGAAGGGGTCTTTCTAAAATGATAACCTAATTCCGTTTATTATTGGAAAATTACAATTTTTTTTTAATAAATCAATGAATATACTTTCTCGTTCCTTCTCCAAGGCGGAGAGATTATCAAATGCAAGCGCGCCCACGACAGAGATGATGGAACATAAATTTAACCCTTTTTTTTTTGCTCCCCGTAGGGGTGGGGTGTTAATGAACACTAGCATCGTAATTCGGTTTCAGATTACCAATGAAACGGTTATTGGAAAGACTTCCAGCAAACATAAAATGTCACTATGATCCTCTGAAGGGGTCTCAGAAAGAAGACCACACCCCTCGAAGACGAAAGTGACCTCATATAGCTTCATAAGACAGTGGTAAGGAGGAAACGCGCCATATTTTAAATAAGACCTCTTCAAGATATAATTTCTTACTATTTTTCTATTCTAAAGGCAGTTTACTATTGTAAACATCTTAAAATTTACTGTCATGAGACTTCTCGGTACACTAGATATAATGATACGAGAAAAAGCCATCATCTTTTATGAGTAGCCTTATCCTCCTTGTCACTGTCTTATGAAGATAGGAGGTCACTTTCGTCTTCGAGGGATGTGGTCTTCTTTCTGAGACCCCTTCAGAGGAATACATTGACATTTTTTGTTTGCTGGAAGTCTTTCCAAACCATTAAAACCGTTTCATTGGTAATCTGAAACCGAATTACGATACTAGTGTTAATTAACACCCCACCCCTACGGGGAACAAAAAAAAGGTTAAAATTTATGTTCCATCCCCTCTGTAGTGGGCGCGCTTGCATTTGATAATCTCTCCGCCTTGGAGTAGGAACGAGAAAGTATATTCATTGATTGATGTTTTTTTAAAGT
>JZLH01S0253703.1:37853-56234 GCA_001188425.1 Eucidaris tribuloides | reverse complement strand
TGAGCTTATGATAGCATTTACTTGAAGATGAAATGGGTAATGAAAGTAAAGAAATAAAGTGCAATTGAATAATATTTCACATATTGTATTCGGTACAGGGCCAGGTCAATTTTCTCCCTCAATTAATATATATTTTCTGGAGGTCATACGTAGCCGTGTTCCAATTGCATCATATTTTTCCCTTTTTGTATTCTTCATTCAGAACTTAGTAAGTTAACACTCAATATACAGATATATTATACACTTTATGAGTACATATTCTCGGAACGATAAATCTACAAAGTTTGGATATCTATCAGTTTCGAGATAAACATGTCTTTTAGGGTTTTCATTTCACACGTGAAGAGAAACTTTTCAGGGTTGTATCGACAAACTGTACCGTATTTGAGGCAATTGCAGAGTTAGGTGAACGTGTCCTGCCTCCAATGACTCTGATTTTCAATCTTTGGGTAGTATACACGTATATTTCCATGTTGGTTTTATCACTTCCGTAGTTGTTTCAGGGGTCCCTATAGCCATCATCCACTATACCAGGATAATTTGCAATAACAAAACATAATGTGTAGAAATAGTACATCTCACAAATTTAATTTTTGTCTAGCATTATTTTTGTCACGCTATACACGCAACGGTGTCAAATCAGAAATGTATGTCATAATTTATACATAGAAGGCCTATAGGAAATAACCTAATTTCTATCATGTTTTTGGAGGTCCATAAAGATCCATGTGGATTACGTTTCACTACCGTGAACACAATGTTTTTTCTCACTAATTCAATGCTTTTGGGCAATTGATTCTAATTACTTGTAAACATGGTAAACTGTTTGTTCAATATTTTTACCTTTTGCACTTAGCATGATATATGCATCTTATTTTGAATAAGAAACTGGCTGGTTACATTTAAAATTTTGCAAGTTTGAATAATCGTGTTTATTTTTAAAGTAAAATGTGGCTTATTATTCAAATAATATCAATAAATTTAGCTGTTTGCCGCATCAAATTTCTCTTCTTCTTAGTTTTGAATGTCTGTAAGGTTGGTTTTCTCTAGAATTCAAATTTAAGGTTAATTGATCCATTTACGTGTTACAGAAGCTCATATTATTACTGTATCTTCGTTTTGTTCTAGGAAATCATTTTGATTTAGTGCATCATCCTTGTAAACGAAAATCCATTCAGTCATTTTGTCATATTTATTCCAACAGAAATGTGAGGTGTATATTTTGCACCACAAAATCATCAAAAAGCCCTACAAATCGTTTCTTTTTATAAACATATGATAAGACAAGTTTCTGTACATGTATCACTTGTTATATCACTGTGCTTACTGCGGCCTGTTACGCCAAAACCGCTATCCTAACCAACGTAGAAGAGATGTACAGATGAAAATAAATTATGTATCATCACACAATTGTTGATAAATGCATTTCTGTCTCGGAAGATACAGAGAATAGGCACAATGGGCGCGCAAAATGTGCAAACCCTAATACGAATTATTTGCATAGTACCTGGTACTGGCCTGTGTGAACGGTGTATCACAAAATGTCCATTGTAGCTGATACTACTCACTAAACTTTTAGAACGCTGTAACTTATTTGGTAAAACTTGGCAAAAAATGACTTTGTGATTTTCACACAATTTTAACAATATATAAGGGCAAGCTTTCTGGAAGTTTTGAAATCTTTGAAGGACCTGATTTTCTAAATAATGGTAGATTAGTCTAACTTAAATTAAGAAAAGATAGTATAAAGAATGTGTTTTTGACCGCCCAAAGTGTGCACGTCGAAGATCACCATATACGAAATTAAATGTGTTCATCTATAGGCAAATTAATCCTCTTAATAATGAGCCACATTTATGTAAAGAAGGTTTATCAAAATTTATCTTCAATCATTGCCCAACCAACTAAGGAATGTTTAACAAAAAAGTTCATTGACATCCGTGGCCCCCAAGGGGTTAAATGAAAAAAGAGGGAGACTGGCTCCCGCTTTAAATGAATCTTGACATTACAGATCATGTAGAAAGTTTGTGCTTTATCAAAAAAAGTGCACAATTTTTCAGCTAGCCGCTCTAAGCTATTGAATTATTGAGCTTTCTTTCAAACAGAGCTACAGTACTACAGTGTACATATACAGGTTGCCAATTAAAAACAAACAACACACACACACTCTATTAAAGATTTTATTCATCCCAAGTTAAGATTAATGAATATCCCAGGCCCCAACGAGTGACTGATTGCTGATGGATAGGTACATCTAGGACACTTAATGATTCATGGTTGTTACTGCATGGTCCTTTACAAGTAAATAATAACTAGGCCTATACAAATGTACTTGCAAACTATGAATTAAAATGTCTCCCCACAGTAAACACTGCAAGCACAAAGGTCAGTATCATCTAGATGTGCACAGGAGAACTTGCAGGTTTTATATCTTGGCCCATCATTGTGATCATAGATTCCCACACCAGTGATTATCAACTCAGGCTGCCCACTGACAGAGCAATTGATCCTGACGAGGTCATGAGTGGAGGCACGATGATTTATTTTGGCCATCCATATGTCTTGACTTGAAACACTGTCCAACATATGGATACTAGTTTCTTTTCTTTCTTATTAACTATTATTTTTTATTGGTTGTGTGTGTGTGTGTGTGTTGGTTTTTTTTTTGGGGGGGGGCATTAAAATAGATGGGCCGTGCACTTTATGGTGGCCTCCTAGACTTGAGTAAGTTTCACAACTATAATCCTGTTTCTGATGAATACTGCTTGAAATTCACCTTGTTACATGTGCTGTATGTTGGGCAAGCCTTGGCAAGTATAGGAACAACTGTTGATAAATAGTGTATATTTGTGACCCAGTCTACACTTGTCAGCAATTTCCATTTGATAGAAACTGACTTTAAAGGGGAAAAACACCTTTGAATACTGCACAAAATAAAAAAATTGTAGTTGTCATATCTTTCTTTATAACTATTCAATTTTTGTGTGTGCGTGAATTATGCATCCAATTTCTATCTACATGTAATACTGAAATAATCTGAATTCTGCCACCAAGTACCTTGTTTTTTTTTATCGTGATAGAAGTGAACTGGTCTGTTGGATTGACATTTGTGATCCTTGGTCAAAAATGGTTAGTAGGACTAGGAAATTAGATATATTGGTGAAAACGTCTTTTGCCTAGAAATTGGAAATTTGATCATTTCATGTATTGTCGGGTGTGGATGACTGATTTACTGATCAGTTGCTAAGAATTTCCATGGCTGATCATGTCTGATGTGTATGTTAGTTTGTTGGTGACCTGTGAGGTGATTGTGCGAATTGTTGTTGGTAAGAGTCATTTTACACCCTCATTAATTGAAGTGGAGTTGTATAATGACCTGACAATTACAAGGCAGTCCAATTAGAAACAGCTGTACATGGCAGTGGCACAGAATTAGGATCCAACAACTTGATTGTTCGGTTGGTAAGCATTCAACCTCTACTCAAATATACTGTATGTTAGTTATTGCTGATATATTTGTACATGTAGTTTTGTTCGTAATCATAACAGTGATCATTGTCAATAAAGCGCTAAGTGTACATGTACATGATGAATACCATTACCCAAGAAAGATTTGATTGAAGTTTTTGTTATACATTTGTGTGTGATTACATACATAAAGGTTGGTTTGTCAATTTACAAATGTACGCAAGATTATCTATTTTGAAAGAAAAATGGTGATACCTAAGAAAAGAATGTCATGAATTCATCAAATTCTTGTGTTCCTGGTGGTGTATTTCCATCAAGTTCAAACTTAAATTTCCCATTTCATTGTTTGGGTGACATGGTATTGTTTCTCTCTGAAGTGGCATAAAATTTGAAGTGTGTATTATCTATAACATGCACAAACAATTGCATCCAAATGTGCAAGAAACATCCTTGATCTATCCCTCTAGTCCAACTCTCTCAACCAAATTTAACCCATTTTCGCCCTGTCCCAGCACCCCTTGTGCCCCCTCGCCCTTAGTCTCCTTATTGCCTATATTGCATCCTTAAAGGGCACTGACATCACATGATTGGGAGAAGTGAAAAATACCTCAAGAACCAAATGATTTGAAGCATAACACGACTGGCTAGAGTGTATGTTCAGGCTGGAAGGATTTGTCTTGAATTTGATTACTTGTGGAGGAACAAGCATTAATTTACCCCCAGTGCCAGTATTGAATTAATCTCCACCCCTGATAGAAATTGATCTCATAGAAAGCTACACAACAATTTCTCCCTCACAGCATTTTCTTATAATTGTACAACAAAGAGGACATGTATGACTATGAAATTTTCACAGCAGACACTTGAAACGGTATACTTGACAGGGTTCCTGTGGTCATGGAAAACCGGGAAAAGTCATGGAAAATGCATAATTCTGAAAAAAAAGTCATGGAAATGTCTTGGAATTTCATAAATTTGTATGTTTTTTGTTTTCTAATGATCTTCTTTTCATATTTTTTTTTTATTTTAATGGAAATACTTTTTACACTAATCACATACATTTTCATGAATTTGCTGGGCCAAAAGGGTCCTGGATTTCTAAAATTTATCATGGAAAAGTCATGGAATTTATTTTTGTAAAATGTGCAGGAACCCTGCTTGATTATGGGAGCATTGTGTCCTAATTTTAGGACCCAATCTTGCCATTTCCCTTTAAAGGTTAGTGACATGATTGGGAACACTTGAAAATGCCTCAAGAATCAAATGTGTTGAAATATATACCAACTATACACTAGCAGGAGTGGATCTCCCACCTGGGAGGATTTGTCTGTAGTTTATTTACTTAAAGGCATTGTATAACAATGTTTCCAGTTTAAAAAATCTGAGCTACATGATTCCCCATGCTACTAGTTTTGATAAGGTCTAAAAATGAAGCCCTGAAAAATTGCAGTGCTAAACAATATTAGCGTGCTTTAAAAAACGTGAAAATCATTGAGAGACCATTCTCAGCTTTCTCGAATTTCCTATCGGCCGATATAGAATTAATGTGCCAATTTGTATCAGCACATTTTGTACTAGTGACAGCATAACTGTCCAAACTTTTGTGTTCTAGGGTGTTTATTTGTCCATTCAAACACTGTCAGATATGTCAGATAGCAAAGTTTGACAATTTTTAAACGGGTCTTCCACAGTGTTATATAGTGTCTTTAAGGAGAATCAAGCATAAACATAGGAGTTTCTTATTTTTTTTGTGGGGACGATAAAAATGAGCCCCATAGAGAGCAAACACAGCAGGTTTCCGTGCTACGAGTGATATTGACATTGTTTATTTTAGAATGAGTCAACGTTTGACTACAAGATTTTCACAGGAGAATCCTTGCATAGTTTACTTGATTCTAGAGTAGTTTTCAGCCCAAGTTGAGGACTACCCCCAATCATGTCATTTCCCTTTAAGAGATAAACCTCTGGCCACTGTTCACCGAGGCCCACTAGGCCATCTTATCGGCATTGATCCAAATGGTTTTCATTCCATACTGTGACGTACAATAAGAAGGCCTCCGACAGGGCAGGCAAGTCGGCAGTTGTCATCATAGATTTGTTGGGGTTTTCTATTTGTTTTCGTGTTTTTAGATTCACCTGAATTTGTTGTGACAAGGTCAAGGTATTTATTTTTTCCCATGTACAGTCATCATCATTGAATTTCGGGTATATTTATTCATTTTAGTACTAATAGTACTTACCTTCTTGTTGAAATGTGGAAGTTGTAAGTTTCTCACCATGATGATACACTAGTTGGAAATTTATGTGTCCACTTTTTACTATGAGGGCCAATCTGCATAAGTTGAAGTCGTATAATTGCCTAAGTCGGAGGCCCAATCCCGGTACCTAGTCTTTGTTTTCTTTTGTTTTGGACATCTCATAAGTTAATTTTTCTAAGTTAACCAATGTTAGGGAAGTCATAAACAATACATATGAATGCTAAAATGCAAGAGAGAAATATTGAAAATGAAGTAAAGGCACCTACAATCTGTACAATGTCGGTCCCATGTTTGAAAAGCCTCAACACAGTAGTCTTAGTTCAAGGCAGATTGCCTCCACACACTAGGTAGTCTGGTCTTAGTTCAGTATCCCTATATGGGATGGGTTCATTCAAATATCTGGAAGCCAGAATACTTCTGTAAGTGTAGTTTTGTATAGGCCTACTGTGTATCATGTACAGTGCTAAAGTAGCAGTAATTCACCTGACAAGAACTCCCTGAACTCTTGACATGGTTGTGACAGAAATGTGACACTTGTAGAGTGCAAGCGAGACTGCACATAGCATCACGTAAGCAATGAACTACTGGAAGTACGATGGAATAAAAAAGTGGAAATAAGTGTCAGGAATCATGTGAATGTGTGATTAGAACCAATAGGATCCATGTGAGAACTGAGGTTACTGTGCTACGCCATTTGTGATGCACAGTATGGGTAAACAAAACTTAAGGGGAATTCCAAGCTCATTGAAACTTGCTTTGAATAGGAACAGAAAGATCAGGGAAACACATTGTTGAAAGTTTAAGAAAACTTAGTGAAATTTGACTAAATTTTGAAAATTTGTGTCGTGATACAAATAGTGAAATACATGTACATGTATGCAGCACTGTATTGTTCTGTATGCACAAGTAACCCTCCTTTTGTTATGTTAATGAATTTTCATTTTCTCTGGAGAAACTTACTCTTCATATCTGTATTCCACAATACACAATTTTACATGGTTTCCTGCATAAAATAAGTGTGTCCTGACACACTAGGCTGTTTTTTTTTGGGGGGGGGGTAGGAGGAGGGGAGGGGTTGGTGGGGGAAGGTTTAAAAAGTGGGATTCAGAGGAAACAATGTTACTTGCACCTGAAATCTACAAGTGATGCATTACTTTGCGTTTGCTTGTTGTTGTTTTTTAAACTACAAGTCTAGGCAGAAATGATTCTCCTGGTGCTAGAAATAAATGTAAATGATGGAGTCAGGAGTGATGTACAAATAATGTGAACATAAATGATAAAAATCCCCGAACAGTTTTCTAAACACAACCAGACTTTACAAATGCAATGAATCTGCTACCAGAGGCTCCTTACTGTCTGTCCATCTAAGTGGCGTTGTAATCGGGTTTGACGGAACTGCTCATTTGGGAGTTGTTCTGTTACAGCAGTAACTATGCACCAATTTACGTCAGTATGCTAACATTTTCGTTGTTCATTAAAATACCATCCTGGTGCTTTTGTTGGCTGTCATCTCAGTTGAAGATTTGTTGGATGGAGAAAAAGTAACTTATAGGTTATTGACATACTTGTATTTAACACTTTGGGTGCTGGGCTAAAAATCCAGGTGTGTTAACCAGGGACTGGATTGTTTCGGACTAATGTGTATAACCTTTCCAAATTGTATGATTTTCTGTAAAATCGCAAATGCTATCAAGACAATACATTTTAACTCATTTATTTGGTTCATTGTGTATTCATTTTACGATAAATGTCATTGGTAGGAACTTCAGTGACATTTGTCATTCGAATTAAAAGATATGGATCCGATTGTCTTCACGGCGAACAGGTTCGCCGATAGTACCTGAGTGTAGTCAACCCTGGGCGAACAGGTTCGCCGATAGCACTCAAAGTGTTAAAGACATTTTATAACATTGTGGAGGTTCATTTAAAAAAAGTCATTGTATGAAAAATTGTATGAAAAGTTTGTATGAGCTACAAGAAACTAATTGAATGGATAACTGAAGACCCAATTGTCCAACAGAATGTAAAACAGAAACAGTTATGCTTCCACTACTAGCAAGATATGGATAAATCACACCTAATTTTAGTATCCAGTGTAATATTTAATGTAACAGCAATTTGAGTCAGGTATGGTGTAACTGGTCACTTGTAGATTTTCATTTTTTGAAACCACTACCGTAGATGATCATATTTAGATCTTAACAAAGATGCTTGTAGCATGAAGAAGTATAAAGCACAGATTTTAAGCACTGAAAACATTGTTAAATCATGGATGTCTCTATAAGAAGGTTGTTTTATTCACAAAACTTGTACATGTCTGCACTTAATCTATATCCCAGTGGTACTGAGAAGGCCTGTCAATGTGATCATACTGGTATTACTTACATATGTCTTCTAATGTGTAGACCTACATTATGTTGTGAAAGGAATAATGGCCTCCATGTTTTGTAATCATTTGTGAAAATTGAACAGAATCTTGGTTACTGTGCCAAGTAGCAATGATCTTTTGTCATTTTCACAGACTTCTCACTGCCCAGAGTACAGTAAGATTTAACTACGAAAAATAGGAGACTACACATGTATGGTGTAAAAATAGAAACAGTGAAACACACAAGGTTGTTCTGCTGCCACCAAAACACAAAATTTCACTTTGGGGTGAGAAGTGCTGTCAACTGTTGGTTGGTTATTTCAGCTGAGAATGGGAGCTGTTCAAGTGGAAGAAGGGGTTTGTTTTTCCTGTCACTTTAAAAATAACAATGATGAGGGAAAAGTAGGGTATTGGGTCTTGCCATGGTCATGGTTCACCACTGCTGTATTAAAGGGGGCTATCAACCAGAAGTGGAAGTGTCCAGCTCGCAATAATTACATGTACATCTACATTAAATAAGTAAACAAATACATTATTTAATGATGAAGATGATAATACCAAAAATAATGAAATATGTTATCACTATTTATTTATTTGTAATGATAATATGAGGATAACAATAATAATGAAAAATGTATTATTATTATTGTTATTATTGTTGTTATTTTTATTATTATTACATATATTATTATTATTATCATTATTATTATTATTATTATTATTATTATTATTATTATTATTATTATTATTACATACAGTGTATATGGGCAATTCCGTGAATTATTGGACAAATCACAAATTATATAAATTGGTCTATCTCGAATTGTATTACATTTTAATGGTTTGAATGGGTATGAATCATGAAGAAACAATGGGGGACATCATTTCTACTCTAAATTTTACGTCTTCAACAGCACCCTGTAGGAGAATCAGAACCATACATGAATTACCACATGTGGGACTAGTGTGACTAAATCTCAGTTTTATGAAAAATTATCATTTATTCTGCAGTTTTTTCCATGCCAATAGCCTCTTCTCATTGTTTTGAAAGTAATAAAGCCCCACATATGTATATTAAATCTGAAAAAGACATGAATAAACGCAAATTTGTGTGGATGGACAAAATGTAACGTAACTAACCATGTTTTTCATGTTGTAGTTAAAAATGAAAAGATTTTTATCAATAAGTTATATATCAAATGACTCATCAAGATGCCAGAAATAGCATGAATACCACAGTTTGTTTCTGTTGAAAACAGGTCGAGGAAACTTTGAGGACAAAGACTTGTCATTTTTTTCCATGTCCTGTTTACGTAACGTAACTAACCATAATTAAAGTTCTTGTTATTACCCACTGAAACATGTCTCATGATTTTGCTTGATGTTGTGAAGTAGGTGCTAGTCTAGAGAATTTACAGAACCAAAACAGAAAAATAATATGAAAGCATATTCATGTAAGAGCCAAATGTTGAGTAAAGTTTGTCATAAAGTGTAACGTAACTAATCATGAATTAGCCATTTTTATTATCTCATCGATTATATTATTATTATTATATTATTATTATTATTATTATTATTTTATTATTATATTATTATTATTATTATTATTATTATTATTATTATTATTATTATTGTCATTATAAAAAAAACCCCATTAAGTTAGGTTTCAATCAAATGAGAAACTTCTGCAGACTGGCACGAAAGTATGTTGATTGGTTGTTGTGTTGTATGCCAAGGACCTGCAAGTTGTGTGGAGTGGTGTGATAACCATTTTATAAAGTGGGTGTCATATAACACATAAACTTTACATTTCTGAAATAGGCAAGCTTGAAATGTCAATTATGCAGAATTGCATTGGAGAATTTGGCATCAATTTCTGGACTTGAACTGTACATGTACATAGTTGGTCACTAGCCCTTATTGTACTTTTTTTGAGGAGCATGACTGTGGCTGTGCAGATTTACTACTGATAAGATAAGGGGTGTCC
Source organism: Eucidaris tribuloides (assembly GCA_001188425.1). Classification (NCBI taxonomy): domain Eukaryota; kingdom Metazoa; phylum Echinodermata; class Echinoidea; order Cidaroida; family Cidaridae; genus Eucidaris; species Eucidaris tribuloides. The sequence continues at coordinate 46,153 of JZLH01S0253703.1, read as the reverse complement.
CAAACTTATGTTGTGATATTTGATGACAGAAATGGTACTCCGGGATACCAACTAGAAATCCGCCATTTTATTGAATTATTATTTTTTTTTAGCACTGTACCCTGGGTTACAAAATTATGTAAAAGTTGTGTATTAAATGTGAAAATAACAAATTTAGCGTAATTTTTACCCATTTTTCGTAAGTTTATGCCTTTTTGTTGTGCACTTGTGCAGGTTCTGCATCATAACCACTGATTTCAGTGATCATAACTGAAGAAAACACATTTTTGGACACGAGGGCGCTGCACAATGCGGTACACCGGGGTACAACAGTACCCCGGGGTAGCACGTGGTGCATCATTACAGCAAAACATCAAAAAGTGCTAAATACTAAGCATGCGTTAGGAGACAAAATTGTAAAATTTTCCTCCAATTGAAATGAATTGAAAATACTACATGTAAAGAAAAAAGAGTTAAACATTCTTCTCAAAGTTTATAGTTCTACCACCCTTTTGTTGTATTTGCATAGTTACAAATGGTTTCACAGGTATATTACTGACTATTTGGTATCAGTTTAGTTCAAATGTCTATTTGTGTAACAAAGTAAATTTACAGCAACCATTTGAGCGACTCATTTAAACAGATGTAAACAAATGGAGAGATTATAAAACCAAATTTGAGCAGTAGTACAGTCAGTTTAAATACATTTAGCTTGAAATGGTAACAAAATCATACAGTAGGCCTATAACTTGTGTGTGAACATTGTGTGAACTGTGAAGAATGATATTTAAAAGGCTAGTTGTGAATAGGTAGTGGCTAAAATGTTGTGGTTGCCAATGATGATGATGATGATGATGATGATGATGATGATGATGATGATGATGATAATAATAATTATAAAAGCATAAATAAAAGTAATATCAGCTTCCTAAATTTACTTACCATTCTACAAAATGTGTATGGGTCACTATGAGATTTAAGGACTTGTATAATGTTTCTAGTTTACCAAAAATCTGAGCTACATGTACACGATTCCCCATGCTACCAGTGTCTCTGATACCCCTTTCATATAGACAGCCGAAGTGGAGTTACTCCACTTTGGAGGGCAATATGAAAATTCTGAGATTTTTTCGATCCGGATTCAAAGCGGAGTACTCAACCCACTTCGAGAAGAGGGTTACAGGCGGAGTAACTCCGCACTGGAAGTGCACTTCGGCTTAAATCGGTTATCTCCCGCATGTTTACATTTCCTGTCCCAATGTCACAAGCGAGTTTAGTCGTGGGGAGTTTAATTCCTGGGTTTGATTTTGTTTTGTAGCGTGTTCGAATTGTTTGGTTCTAGATGTTTTGACGTAAGTTGTTCTTCTGATTTTTAACGAAAGTATCCGTAATGGCGAGATCAATACCCTAACCATAGAATTTATCTAACTCCAACGTTCGTGAACTGATGGTATTTGAGTCATTCCCCGTATTTTCAATCGTGTTTTTGTACTCGGATCACACAGTAGTCTGGCAAGAGATCAACTATTAAGCAATCAATTTTGTAGGCCTACAGACCAATAAAGTTGCGAAATTTTTTGCGACCGATTCGCGCACAAAGGGGCGCGAACTCGCATGTAAACCATGGAAACGACTGCCGGATACACCGCCTGCCGCTTGCCAGCTATGAAGGGCGGTGTAAGGTCGCGTCCGCAGTACAAGCCGTATCAACTCAACCCGCCAGTTACTCCGGAAGTAACTCCACTTCGCCTCACTATGAAAGGGGTATAATAAGGTCTCAAAATGAAGTCCTGAAAAAAAAATGCAGTTGAAAATGATCGTATGTGCTTTTAAAAAGTGAAACTCAATGAGCACCCATTCCAATTTTCCCCATAGATGGTTGTGTTGCAGAATCTTTGTCTGGGAAATATTCTATGAGTTAGAATATTCTCATAGAATAGTTAGAATAGTTAGAATATTCTAACTATTATTCTACGAGTTAGAATAATAGAGGTAGAATATATCCTGTGTTGCAGGATGTTGATTTGTCCATTCAAACACTGTCAGATATGTCAGATAGCAAAGTTTGACAGTTTTTTTTATTGGGCTTCTACAGTGTGATATAGTGTCTTGAATGTACATTTCAAAATTGAACTTGAAATCCCCTTTAAATTGAAGGTAAATCAGAGTAAACTATGTTGTCTCATTTGTCTGTCAATCATTTGCAGAATTTGAGAAATGTCAATAACTTACATTTTTTGTATTATTTATCTTTAACATGACCATGGATGTAGAGTTTGTTTGGCAGTACACCTTGATGTGCCTAAGCCAATAAGGCCTTACTTGTCAATAGGTAGGACATTATTTGAACAAACGATTTATATGATTGTTGGTAAACACAGTGACTCATTTGGCAGTCTAGTCGTACTAACCTCATTCTCAGACCCTCAACAGTACTTTTTATGAAATTTTAATCTGGTGAGAGAAATGAAAAACAAACAACAAAACAAACATACTGCTATGACCTTGTAGGCTACTGGGCTGAAATGAATGTAGGGGTAATCATATTTTTTGTTGAAATGTCTTATGTTTTTGGGTGTAATACACCTATCAATTGTAAGACGCACCCCTCGACCCCTGGGAATGGTGCGTCACTTGTCAAACGTGAGTCGGATTTTCATATACATGTACCATGACGCACCTGTGTGTCTCGACTATGACGGACCATTTTCTTACAGTGACTGTGCCTAGGCCTATTTAAACGTATACAAACTGACGTACCCGATTCACCATGCTCTGACGGACCAAAATGCTTCCATGACGGTACCTGGTCATTATTGTATTGTAAATGACCCACCATGAGCACCATTCCCGGGAGGTCGAGGGGTGCGTCTTACAATTGATATGTGTATAATGCATACATGGCATGCACAATATAGACATACACACATGCAGACACCATGGAGTTCTACCTCCATGCAACACACGACAGACACATACACACACACACACACACACACACAACACACACACACACACAACACACACACTCACCAACTGACACACACACACAACACACACACACAACACACACAACACACACACAACACCACCACACGCACACACACACACACTACACACACACACACACAAGCCACACACACACACACTACACACACACACACACACACACACACACACACATACACAATCATGTTTTTGCCATCAATCGAGGACGTAATCTTTAACTTGCACTCTCAAATCATGCAAATGAGGACCTTTGTGTTTGTGATATTCGACAGTCACCTGCGGCACACACCTCGGGTCCAACCGGGACACCCATGAATGTATAAATTTTATTGTTTGATTTTTAACAGGCACAACTTAGGACGATTTTGTGTACAGTAAAAAAAAAATAGATGATGCCCTCAATGATGCTTTGTAAATTTGCATCGTTTGCCCACTAGGTTATGGAACCTGGACCGTCCTCGGTGGCAGACATCGTCCGCGTCTGATAGCTGGAGTGTCAGACTTTCGTCCGTATTGACGCGCATTAACATACGCACACATAAGCACACACACACACACACACACACACACACACACACACACACACACACCTAAGCACACATGCAAGCATGCAGACATACACATATACACACAATAAGACTAGGAGTGAGACTATAGCAATATGTATTTGATCTGGGTAGATTTTTTTGTTGGATTGATATACATTCTGTGTGCATGTAGTCAGGCCCAGACTGCAAGTTAGCATGCTGGCTGTAGCTGCTGTTCAAGTTTCCAGGAAATTTTAAATAGATCTGTTTTCAAAAGAATTCAGGTATTTGCAAAGGACTGTGATTGTTCATCTGATATTTTTGAGGTATAGTATACTTTGCTGCACTTATTGCAATGAGTGATTATTTGATATCATGAATATTTCACCATGTTTCATGCTATTTGGTGGGGAATGTCAAAGCAGTGTATTGACTGGTTTTAAGAGTGTGATGTGTCGAATAAAATAAAAATTAGTGATATGGTATTTACAAAACCTACTCTTGCAAACAACAGTATAGTAATGTCAATTTGTAGTGATTGTGATAATTTTCAATGTTAATAACTTTATTAATTTAGTTGCCAAATTTTTCTCAAAGTTTGATTGATGAATTACCCAGTTCTTTCTCTGCATTTCAAGGCAAATTACCAGCAGTGTATAATTCTCCATTACTGGGTCAATGTTTATAAGTTTTAGGATACAGTTTTTAAACGCAAATACACAAGTACATGTACATGTACCTATGAAGACCGGATGTTTTGCCCCATTCACAACAAAATATTGGAGTCACAGAGTCTCTGTCCTGGAGCTAAACTTGGACATCATGGGGAGAGGGTTCAGTTTGTATTCTTTGGAAAAAAGGACTGTAATAAGGACTACCGATTTAGATGAAACCTGTATTTGGTCAAAACAATTTTGCTTAGCATTTAAGTTGTTTCTAATCTTATAGTCTGTACTTGTATTGTTTTAGTGCAATATTTATCAAATTAGATTTTGTATCACAGTTTGTTCTTATTCTGTTGTGCAGTGTTGTATCCGAGGCTGGCCTTGAGGCCAATTTTTAGTGGCCTTGGTATCGGTGTGGGTCTGAACAAACCCTGTGGAAAGGTTGTGTTTTGGGGTGGCCGTGTTGTCCCAGTTGGTAGAAGTTTGCCAAGGGACTATGAAATAAGCTATTTGTGTGTATGTATGTGTGTGTGTGTGTGTGTGTGTGTGTGTGTGTGTGTGTGTGTGTGTGTGTGTGTGTGTGTGTGTGTGTGTGTGTGTGTGTGTGTGTGTGTGTGTGTGTGTGTGTGTGTGTGTGTGTGTGTGTGTGTGTGTGCATGTGTGTTATCATTTCTTCACCAATTTTGATTATAAATGCTTTGAATGATAAAGCTAGTGGGCTTCTAAATTGCTATACAGAATGTTGAAATTCTTGAATTATGCTAATTTGTTCAATTTTTTTTAGAATAACACACAAAAAATGTTATTTTTCCTTTATTCCTCAGCAATGAACACAGAGATCTGTCAAGATTTATCCCTGTGAAGTCATATCACTGGGAAACAGGATGGCGTTCTTATTGAGTTTGTCTGTCCCACCCTTTTTCACTTTGCCCTCAAATAGTGAGTGACAAGGGGGTGTGTTTCTGTCCTCATAGAGGAAATTGGATAGACAGTTTGAATTTGCCATTTCGTGGATTTTTCCCCCTTCAGCTTCCTGTGAATGTTAGGCTGTTACAGCTTTCCAGAGATAACATATTTTGTGTTGATTTACTAGTACATGTATTTACCAAATTATATTTTCCTGATATGCAATGTTGTAGGTGCCACATGTTGTTGTAGGTGCCACATGTTAAGTGTGGGATGACATTTGATTCAAATTTTATGTGACATGGAAATTTTCTGTCACAAATGATCAAATTTTGGAAAAAGACTCGGTAAATGTATGCATCTTGTACTCTTTGAATGCTGGATTGTCGTGCTAGAATGCCCGCTATTGATGGATTTTTCTGCTTACTATGAGTATTACCCCATGCTGTTTTGTTCTCTTGGTGCACACGTTTTTTGCTTGCAAAATTTGAAATTATGCAATAATTAAACTATTGTTAATTTATGGAAAGGGCAGATGAGCAATACATTATGAAAACCACTACCCAAGAACACTATACAGTATAAGTATGAACTGTTTTGAAATTTGAACAAGTGATTATCACGTAACCTTGCACCAGTGTTAATTTAGTCTAAATTGATTTATTTAGTCCTATTTCCTGTTCTTTATGTTGTGTGTCAATAGTTTCCGGTTGTTGTCAGTGTTCTGAGAGAGTGAATAGAAATGATTGATTGACAGGTTTATTGAACGTCAGAACTACTAGTAGCACAACTCCTCCCAGAAATTCATAAAAGAATGGAATTGTGTGTCTCTCTTGTTGTTTGTGTGTGTGACTTTTCACCTACACGGTCCTGTTGTTGAAAAACAGATGTATAAACCTCTTTTTAATTGAACTCTAAGAGTGGAACAAGTTGTCTGCATATCCAGTACGTGTTTATACATGTTAGGATTGGTTTGACATGAAGAGCATCTGTTATTTGCAAGAAATGTTTCACCATGTTAAGCAAATTTAAATCAAGTGATTTAAAATCAACTATTTTAATTTTTTTTTTTTTTATTTAAAAAATTAAAAATCAGAGGTAAGTATTTGAAATGAGTGATTGAGTTATATTCTATTGAGTCAATCTCTTTCTCACTGAAGGGGGAGGGGAAGGGGTTAATATTTGGCTTTATTACTTGTAAAATATTTTTAATAATCTTTTCATAAAATCAAGAAAATCCTCAACCCTTGACCTCAGCTATTCCCAGTAAGTGTTGAATATAAGTCAAATGTAAGAAGATGCTTTCAGTAAGTGGAAGAAATAGTTCTTTCTCTGTTGGCAGTTTGCATGTTACCAGTGGTAATAAAAATCTTAAAAATTTACAGATTTAATGTTTTTCCTTGAGCTTTAATATTCTTTTGGAACCATTTCTTATATCATTTCCAGTGGGAAAGCTAATTTAGTGTTTACATGTTGGAACATATTGAAATTTGGTCAAAGTTAATTTGTAATTTTGTTTTTACATGTACAGTAATTTAGGAAATTACAATGTTCTCACCATCTTATAATGTCTGCATACTATACTGCACAATATTACTTATTTCAGTGTATAGTTACTTAGTTTTCTTTGTTTTTCCATTCCAGATTTGAAGTTGGAGTGGTGGTACTATCTTGGACTGTAGCAGTGCAGATGTTACTAATAGGAACCTTACATGTGTATGACAAGGTGCATATGATGCCATGATCATCTCCGGCTTAACCAGTCTGCAGTAGTTCTTCAACCCTCTTCACATCTATAGGATACAGGACATAACCTCATTGCGTCTTCAGCCAGCGGCTTGACGGGAACTGGAACCATGAGTACCCGGCCGTCGGGGCTTAGAGCGCCCTCTAAAATCGGCAAGCCCGGAGGAAGCATACCCCGTCCTGGCACGCTTCAGCCCCAGGTCAAAGTTGAAGGTATGGTCATATGACATTTATTAAAATAATTAATTTTAAACATAGTACATTATGTAAATTAATGCAATTAACACCTTAACCTCAAACTGAAACTGATTGATATAATAGGTACAATGTAATTAACAATGTAGCCTACACTCTGTATGTTTTTTTTCAACAGTGATTAACAAGTACATGATTTATGTCCTCATCCAAATCTATATGAGTGCTAAAACACTAGGTTTGTATTTTAGTCTAATTAATCTTACTTGTAGAAGTATTTATTGGTTAACAACCTTCAATTAATTGGCAGTACTTTTGATTATATTAAAGTTTATGTGTAATTTGTTTCCTGTGACTGATTTATGATGATATATAAAGAGAAGGATTTAGCCAATGCAATAGAATAATGCTGTACGCTTATGTTTTCATTTGCTTTCATACAGAATACTTCTTCAGCTTTGATGTGTTTGCGAAAAGCATTTTGCTGCTTTACAAAGAGTCACATCGTACCACATGTAATATTCAAATTTTGTTTTTTGTATGTCACACTCTCACGCTCACTGAATATGAATTTCAGACAGCCGTTCAACTAGTCTGACTGCCAGCAGCTGAATACTTCCTGATCAAAGCTTACATGGTCAAAAACTCACACCAGTGCAGTTGGATAACCTTCAAGCAATCTTTGCTATGGTTGAACTCAACCACATTAAAAATTTGTAGGGGAAAGGTACATCCAGTAACTAAAACCCAGACTACGGTTATAAAATACAACTTGAGCAAGGGCCCAATTTGAAATAATTCTTTGTTTATATTTTAAAAACTTAAAAGTATGAATCCCAAATTTTTAACGCTGAATTTTGATGTACCGGTACCTACATGTATCTTTAGTGGGATCAAATCTGAGCAAAAAAAAAAAATAAATAAATAAATAAAAATGTTTGATGTAAAAATAAAAAAGACCTTTAATGTAACAAGATTTACCAGGTATTGCTGCATGCTGACTATAGAGATTCACCCAGATTTCTAAAGAATGCTGTAAATGGTGTGTAAATGATCCAAAAGACCAGTAGACAAGACTATGGCTCTTCAGCAATATTAACCCTGTAGGTCGTAGTAGTAGCCTTGGGTAAATAAAAAAATATTTTGCCAGGGGAATGGAAACAGTTAAAACAGGATGCATGAAACCAACAATTGAAAAAAAACAACAACAAACAAACATCCACACACAGAGAGATAGGAATTCCATTTGTCTCGTTTACATCCAGAGTGTTTT
>JZLH01S0253703.1:4756-17256 GCA_001188425.1 Eucidaris tribuloides | reverse complement strand
TAAAAAATCCTTTCTTTATTTTATTGATACACTACCAGTGCTAACTTCATGTTTGCATATTTCTGCGAACAAATCATCATTAGCCAGAACTTTTGACTTGAATAAGACTAGTATAACTGAAACTAAGCTGGCTTGGTGTGGATGTCTCCCCATGATGTGATAATATCATCCCTGCAGGCACTTGGTTTACTAATCTTCACAGTCATGCAACTTTTGCTTGCTTTGTGGTAGCAGATAATTCATCATAAAATGACAGCTACTCCAGTAATTCTTTTAGCTTCTTGGAAATTTGAAAGATAATGATGAATACAGGCATAATTGTCAATTTCATTTCTTGGACTTCTTTCAGGTGAGATATGTGTGTGTGCATGTAGCAATATTGATGAGCACGATTTGATTTGCAAAATTTGTGATTCTAGTTTGCTTTTCACACAGATAAAAATACCATGATTAAAGTGATGGTGATTGTAACCATGTTTCCAGTCACATTTTGGCTGCTGTGTAAAAATGGTCTTACAACAGCTATGTCCCAATAAGATGCACACATGCCCTCTGAAAGTGAACATATTTCTCAAAATATCTCAGTAATGGTTGTTAGGAATTGTGAGGAATTTATTGGGGTTTTTGACTGTTTTATTGTAACAAGTGCACTACAGTTTGACATACAAATCATGGAGTGTTTTTATGGATCAAGAACATGGCCTCTAGTAGGGTGATAATAGGTTGTTGATGGCATCTTGAGTTCATTGTATCACAGACTCACAGTCACTTGGATTATTCCAAATATTTGTTTTTGACCCTCCCATTTTATGACTAGCGGTGTCAATTTACTCGAAGAGTTGTCGGTGAAGTTTCAGCAGGACCACGTACTAAATGCCTGTGATATGAGGCCAAGCAGTAGTTCTGACAACTTTGTATGAGGTAGCTAGCATTCCCAGACAGAGCATTGGCCTGAAATCCAAGATTTAATCTATTATAGGAATGGAATAGAAGTTTAGTACGCTACGAGTGTGGCCAAGTGCTCATTATTTGGGAAATTGATATCAAATTGATATCAAATATGACAAGAGCTGAGATCTTTAGTGGGCAGGACCACATATAAACACAAATAGAAAATAAAAAATAAAATAAAAAATACCCACTTCTGAGAGCATCTATAGGCATATCCAAAAGGGGAGTGTTCATCCGCAGCCAAATCATAGCAGTTCACAACCAAATCATATGTACAATCACTGCCAGCCAGTAGCAGCTAAAAATCCAAAAAGTGTGTGTGTGGGGTTGGGGGGGGGGGGTCGAGACGTGAAGAAATTTCACAACCACATTGGACAAGAAAACAAATTTTCGTTAACCAAATCATGTTCGTTCACGGCCAACCAGATGCCGAAAAGCCAAAAAATTATTACCCTGAACCATTTATTCAGTCTGTAATGGGGATTTAAAACATGCCCTTTAAAAAAAAAAGTGTTATTTTTTTTTCGGGGGGGGGGGAGGGGAGGGGAAGGAGGGTGGGTTACAAGTAGTACTACATGTACATGTACATTGTACACAATCTGTTCACTGAATTGTCAGAATGTGATGTCAGTTGGGAATAAATGACACAGCATAGTCACTAGCAACCACAAACTATAGTACAGGTACACATGTACCTACATGTACTGTATGTGTGGGCCAATACTGCCACGTTTAATGTATACGGTTCCACAGTATAGTAGCACATGTAACAGGCCTGGTTTATGCACTTGGCTGTGATGATGTGATCAGATTTCATTTAATCTCATCAAGTTCTGAATTGTGCCCATATTGATGAATACTTAACACCCCTTTTTCTTTTTCACCCTGACAAAGGAGGAAGTTGACCTAGATTCCATCTATTCCTGGACAGGCAGAAGTGGGCGGGGACTGTAGAGCCAGATCTGGGGGTGTAAACCGGACCTGGAAATGGGGGCAAACTTGATTTGATTGAGTTTTGTGTCAGTCTAGAGATGAGCTGTAGGAAGAGAATTAGTTTAGTTTTAAATAAGTAATTAATTCATTAAGTTATTTATTTATTAATTTTATCCCTTCATTTTAGTAAAACGTGTATTTACTTAGTAACTTAATTGAGTAATTAATTTATGTATTAATTTGTTATTAACTTGTAACTTATTTATGCAAATAAAGCTAAATAAAAGCGATAAAAACTTAGATTTTTTGAGTACCCAGTACTGTACATTAAACCTGAAATTTTCTTATAGTACAGTAGTCTCTGCATAATGGGATAGGTGTTTTTGAGATTTTTTTTTTTACCAAACAGGAGTACTACAGGAGTACTACGTCTCCTCCTTTCCTCTTCTACCACATTAAATGTACCCATTTGTGCAGAGACCACTTTACAGCATTTACAAAAATGAATCATGAATCATGAAAAATCAGTTTTCTTTCATGACTTTGGAAATTGGCAATAATGATATTCATACCACAACAATTCCGCTAATTGTAACTATGCTTGTTTGATGTGTTTAGAGCTCAAAATTTTGTTTTTTCTCACAAAAACATTTGCTTCTTTGAGCTATATCATTTTAATTTAGTAACAAACAGTCTTGGGGAGTGTTCAAAATCTTTGAAGAAAGTAAATGAACAAACAATAGACTTGGGTCACGCGCTGGCCTGGTTTACAAAAACAAAACACACACACGAAAAAAATCAAACTTTGTGAAATGGAGTTCCTGCCACCTGTCTTAGATGAGTGAAAACCTTGAATGGTTCATCTAATCTTTCTCCTATTCCCAGGCCGTGGGTCCTTGCAACCAATATTTTTCTAGTTTTCCAGCCGAATTGCAGAGGTTTTATGTGAACATTATTAGATCAACACAGAGATTTGGGGCCCGGTGCCTGCAGGCAAGTTTTGTCAATATGCATGAAATTATTTCTGGTGACGACCAATGTGTTCGTTGCTCCCATTTTTTTTTCTTTTAGTTCGTATTGAAAATATAATTGGCGGAGAGCCCTCCCAAGGAATATACCACTTTCGTACCAACAGTGGAAGTGGAGTAACTCCATAGTTAGTCTGGTTTTACTCCAATTTAAAGGGCAAGTGTGAATTTTTCTGAAAATTTTAAATCCGGATTCAATCCAATGTTCTCAACCGACTTCGAAGAAACGGTTACAAGCAGGGTAATGTGAGTCTGAACAGAAAGTGCACTAGTGCCGCACTTGTGGTTCATTGCAATTGTTCTCGGCAATTAAGCCTATTAAAGCTCGTTTAGCACTATGTTACCCGGGCGGGCAACGCAAACCACGTTTCCAGGCACACCGTGGGACAAAACGGGATGACGTGGACCACGACGGCGAGGACGGCTGGGCAAACGTGAACAGTGCCGTTGTATGCAGTGGATGCCGGGCCAAAGAATTTTTAACGGTGCAAAAAAATTTGCCAGGGTAGCACGCGAGTGAGGATGAGAAACCTAGTAGCGTCGTAGAAAACGACAGCGAACAAGCAATAAAACTCGTGAGAGTACGTTATAGCCGTAACAGCACTTGAGAGGTGATCGTAGGTGGGTTCTCCAGCTGGTCTCAACGTCCATCCCGTTTTGTCCACGGTGGGCCTGAAACGTGTGTTGCCGTGGCCGCGGGAAACATGGTAGAACGCGGCATCAGGGCTGTGAAATTGCATGGAAACAAGTTTGGATACCATCTGCATTATCTGTTGTATGAAGGGTGGAGTGTATTTGGTGTGTGATGAAAATTAACTTATTCCGAATCCGAACTAAGTTCACTCTAAACCCACTTCAAAGATATACATGTACCAGCAGCTGTACAGGATCTATAGTATGAATGTATGCCAGTCATATGTCAGCTTGTTTTGAAATGATCCAGCCTTATATTTTGTTCGATAAAGGCTTCTCATCCTGCCGTGTGAATAGAAAGTTTGAACTACTCATGGCTGATGATATTTTCAGAGTTTTAAAGATGTTCAAGGTTTTGCTCATATTAATCCTGTATGTCTCTCCTGTGAATGAAATAACTTGCATTTGAATGCCAGTTTCACTTCTTGTCATTGTTTTAACAAATATTTCCCAAAGCCAAAGAAGTTATGAAAATCTATAAAGCAGTTGATTTGCCAGTAATAGGATGAATCCTCCCAAACAATTCACCCCAATAATTTGATTATCAGAGACCAGAGCAGCCGCCATTCCTCCTCCAACATAAACTTCCTCCACCTGTTTGGCACCCCCATGGTATTTCTCCTGTTAAATGACTACCACTAACATGCCAGTATCACGTCCACAATTGCCTTATAACAAGTGGCAATATTTGGTAAATATTTCATAGCAGCTAGCAACAAGGCAAGGAAAAATATGCTGAAATCTCCATGGCCACAGGCACTTGGTGAGGTCACTTGAGGTCAACGCCATCAAGATTTCTTTTCACCCGCATGTTGATGGTTGATCAAAACACTCAGAGGATTGGGTTGTCAAAGATAATCCACATTTTGACATTATTTCACTGAACTACAGTGTATTGCCAAGAAAAAAAAAAGCTGGCTGGTGGATGGTGTTTTCTTTTACAGTTAAAAATGTAATGTTTTTGTATAAATTTACTGTCACAGTATTGGTCAATGTGAGTCCTCTCTCAAAACTCAAATTAATTATGAGAACCTTTACCTTCAGAAAATTCTGTTGTAAGAAGGACAATTAAAATGCTTGACTGTCAGTTGAAGACACTATTTAAAGGCATTGTATAACAATGTTTCCAGTGTAAAAAATCTGAGCTACATGATTCTCCGATCTTACCAGTGTCTCTGATAAGGTCTGAAAATGAAGCCCTGAAAAAATTGCAGTTTAAAACGATCATTAAATGCTTTGAAAAAGTGAAAATCATCGAGAGATAATTCCAGTTTTTCCCCATAGACTGCTGTGTTGCAGAATTCCCTATCGGCTGATATAAAATTAATGTGCCAATTTTCATCTGCACATAATTTACTAGTGACAGCATAACTGTCCAAACTTTTGTGTTCTAGGGTGTTTATTTCAATTATTTGTCCATTCAAACACTGTCAGATATGTCAAATAGCATAGTTCAACAATTTCTTAAACAGGTCTTCCACAGTGTTATATAGTGTCTTTAACATCACGGAGCTTCAGTTTAAAAATTGGCAAACTGTGATATCTGAGCTACAAAGTAGTGCTTGAATGGACAAATAAACATTCGGGAATACAGAAAATAGGAAAGTTATGATTCCACTGGCAAGATATGCATGGATGAAGGCTTGTGACTGATGCATCCACCCATTGCATGTGGTAGACTCCAAAACACCTGTGTATGTATGGCCTGGGTGAAATGGATGGACATGGCATAACTCGTGGGTACTCATGAAAAAAAAGCTGCATATTTCGAGGAATAATGCTGCATGAAATGATCATGAAAACACTCACTTTGTTGGAGAGGATGTACTTTGTCATTGTGTCACATGACTTTTGTCATGACTTAGTCACACAAAAACGGATTCTGACATCTGCACACTAGTGCATTAATTTGTGTGAAGTAGTGATTTGTGTGAATGCAATCAGATTTTACATTTTTAGAAATCGTATGTTTATGTTTGGGGGTGGGGGAGGGGTGTGTTATTGTATTGTACACACTACACAATTCACATTGTGCAGAATTAGGTCACTTGATACTGGAATATCATGCAATCAACCTGAAGAAATAGCAACATAATTTTTAGGGATGTATTTTTCTTTCTTTATTCTTACCAACCTGGAAAAGGAAAAATGAGCATACAATGTACTTTCTCATTTGCCTCAGAGAAAACAACAGCCACCTAACCCACTCAGTCCTAACAGCTCTGTGCCCATAACAACACAAAAGCTTGCCCGTGGGACTGATAGGGCTAACGAAGGTATTTTACTTCATCAGTTACACCATGGTTACATTAACTCTAAATACCCCAGGGTCAATCCACTCACCTCTATGACCCCTTCCTGGGCCCATACCCCCACTTTAGCATTATGTCACAAACTCCTAGAGTATTATGTATCACCACATGCTCAAAAATAAACCTGTCAATATTTCTAAGTGAATACCTGTTGTGTGTGATGAGTATGCTCTAACCAACAGAATTTATTGTGGTGTAGGTTAGGTCAGTACATAATTTTGTTTTGTTTTCTGTAATAATTTATTTTTGTATGTAGGCCTGTGTTGATTATGTTTGGTATTTCTTGTTTTGAAATCAATGATTTTTTCTTGTTGTTAATGTATCAATACCATTTCATCAGCTTTGTTCTGCCTTCCTGGTACATGTATGCAGTGTTTCTGATCTGTTACAATCGTGTGACCTTACTGACCTACATGTATATAGTGCATTATCTTCAACACAGGTGAAAAAAGTCTCCATGGACAACATGCTTGAGAATTCAAACTTCTAAGTTCTAGTGAAGAGGCATGGTTGTGTTTCTGGATCACCCTCGCACTGGATGGATTGTGCGGCTATGTCATACTTGTAAAGGCTACCGCACACTATGCGATTTTCCGTCGCACGACTCACCAATTTGGATCTGAAATAAATCAGTGTGTACGAAATAACGAACTTTTTAGCTCACCTGAGCCAAAGGCTCAAGTGAGCTATTGCGATCGCTTTTCATCCGTCGTGCGGTGTGCGTTGTGCATCGTGCGTAAACTTTTACACATTTTCAGCTTCTTCTTCAAAATGCATGATTGGATTTGGCCCAAACTTGGCAGGAATGATCCCCCCGTGGGGGCCCAGGGGCAGGGCCCTAAAGGGCCAAAAGTAGGTAGTTTTCAACATCATCTTCTCTAGATCCAGAAATAGTTTAGGTAAGCGACTTTGTGTGTAGATACCTCTATATGTGCTACGTTAATGTTCCTCATGACAATGCCCAGGGTGGCCCGGTTTGGCCCCTAAGGGGGGCAAAAGTTTGGGATGGGGCCCTATGGGAATAATTCACATTCACATCAATGGATTTAGATTGGTGGGAATGATCCTCAGGGGGAGGGAGTAGAGGGTTCCTGGAATGGTACACCAGGCCCCCCTGGAGGCCCAGGGGGCAGGGCCCATAAGGGCCCAAACTAGGTAACTTTCTAACCACAAGCCCATTTGTAACCAAACTTGGGTGGTAGATACGTAGCAGGGACCTCAATGTAATTTGGGGGTCAAAGGTCACATATGTAGGTCAAAGGTCAAATGAAGTTAAATGTTTCTGTGGTTGTTATTGGCCCATTTGTGACTAACTTGGATGGTAAATGCTACATGTATAGTGACCTCAATGTTAAATTGGGGTCAAGGTCACATAAGTAGGTCAAAGGTCCAATGTTAAGATACTAGGGCGTGCCTTGTTTTTATAAAAATGGATGTCAGAATTTAATTAAATTTGCAAAAATCAGCTATACGTGTATGGCAAGGAGATGCAAAGTTTTCCAAGTGGTTCATTTGGCTACGTGGGTGCCTAGATATCAGGCTCCAAGGGCCAAAACTATACATAGCTGATGTTTTTTCTATGGGTACCATAGAGAGTTTGCGAGAACACAGGTGAGCGTCATGCCCCCCAGGGCTCGTTTTATTTCGGATCCAAGTCGGTCAGTCGTGCGATGGAAAATCGTGTAGTGTGCGGTGCATGCCCCATAGCTGAGTTGATAATAACTACAATTGTTCCTTTCATATTTTCTTTGAATTTAGCATTCCTGATTGTAGTATTGAAAATGGTATTTTTTCAATAAATGTTACTTAATCACACTAGCTATTTCTAAGTGTCTTCTATATAAAGATGAAGGAGAAAATAATTATTACGATTGTTCAATTTAATTGTATGACTGTGCACAATTGCAACATTCACGTGCAAAGGGTTAATGAAAGGTCACATAAGCTCCACCTCCCAAATCATGTTTCAGAGGTCAAGCTGTTCACACAAGGAAATTGACGTGATTTGGGAGAATAGTGATCAGAAAACACCTCTGGAGCAAGATTTGAATTTCCAGATTTGATTTTGCAATTGTGATTCTAGTTTGCTTTCATATGGGTAAATGTACCATAATTAGAGTGAGCGGTGCTTGCAATCATGTTTGCACCCACATTTTGGAAGCCATGTAAAAAGGGTTTATGATGAGTTGTTGAGATCTGTTTTCATTGTATACTAGCCTGATGATGGTAGAAACAGGCTAACAGCCAGTGGCTGTGTTCCTTAGCACTTAGTAATGTATACCTTGCATTAGGTTACAGGAATTTGAAGGAAACCTCTCTCTCATACTACCATCCATGTGGAGAGCTCTCTTGAGCATCACCTTGTGTCCTCTGTATCATATTGGTTGTTCAGTTGCCCAAGTTGACTTGTTGATGTTACAGCATAGAACATACTCACAGGAACATAATTATATTTTAAGGTACTGTGTAAAGATGGGTAATTGTTGATGTGAAGACATTTTAATCCTGAATTAACCTGTAATTCAGAGTTAGATTTTAGTTCATATCAGTTTGTAGTTCCATTTGTGAACGATGTACATGTACTGTAATGTAATGATGACCTCTAAATTGACAGTAAAATAATGCTTGCAGATCTCAGGAAGATCCATGTATGACGGTGTACATCACCTAAAGAAAGTTGCATAGTGTAAAATGATTATGAAACAGTACTGGCTAATGAATTCATTTGAACCTTGGTCCTGACTCCTCCTATCATGGTTACTTTGAACCAAAGTCCCACTGGACTTTAACGGTAAATTAAATTTTCAAAATTCTAATTTACGTCCCATCGCCCCCCCCCCCCCCACCATTACAGCACTGGTTAAAAGGTTAATATTTATGGTGCAATATACGTTAGGAGTTTGAAGGAAGGACTATATTTAAATTTCTTCCATTGCCTTGACCCTGGGCTTCTACCCTCCAGGGGACTTCTCATCACTTCTAGGTGGAACTAGCGGTCTCATCTGTCCAATGTCATTTCCTCCCTGAATACAAATTTAATCGAAACTTCTTATTGAATAAATATCATAATGTGTAGTTAAACGTTGAGGAATGTCTTCCTGAAAACTAGTAGCAATGGGCCAGTGAGTTTTCTGTCTCTGTTTTGGTAGTACAGTTGGGCCAGCAGAATTTAGCTATTGTGGGTATTGATAGACAGAGCAAAGACAGGTCACGAATTTGAGCTGTCATCATCATGGCACAGTGGCTACATGTATTTGAAAGCCAGAAAATTGTTATTTACAACCCGTGACAGTTTGATGAAAGTAATGAAGAAAGCTAGTGCAGTAAAGTAAGCTGTGAATATTTCATGTCATCACTCGGGATTACAAGTTGTCCCTTTGGTATTTTTGACAGGTTGTGGATTTCATGTAATTTATACCAATTTACCACTTGGGGAATTTAAGTGACATTCATATTTCAATTGAAACATGAGGATGAATGTAAACCATGTGGCCACAAACAAAGACAGAAATAAATCAAGAATGATGAATCACAGAAGAATTCAATTACACTCAGTAAACAACAAATACCAGATTATCAGGGTATTCTGGGCTAAGTAATCTTGCAGATACACAATTTGTAGCTCCCTGTGACCCCTCTCCCATAAGTCTCTGATCGGGGAAACGTGGGACAGTGACAAAGGCAGTCGTGGCTCTCAAAGCGCAGGACAGTCCATTCTTAACATACCAATCAGCCCCGCGGACAGCTTAATGCGCTCATCAGTTATCGCGGCAGACCAGAATAGAAACTGCAGCAACCGGCTCCCTCAGCTCTCCCCCTCCGTTCTCATCAGCATCTAGACTCGTGGTCTCGTGACCAATTTATACTGTACTTATGTACATCTGAAAAGTATTTGAAGAATTTGTCAGTTCCAGGAATATCAACAAATAAATAGGGTGCACTTGATGAAAGTCAACATGTAAAGTGAACAAAATTGGGAGAAATCAGATTTTTAGTTTTAGTTGCTATTTTTGGCAACTATAAATCAACGTGGTTGGATCGTTAGGCTGTTAGCTACATTGTACGAAGCCTTTATTAGTGGACCGTTTCCAGACCTGTTTTCAGAGACCCATTCTTGGTGGGAATCGAGTCATAGAGAGTTAAGGTGATAAAGCCCCCAAATCTCATATATTGTCACAGATTGCTGCAAAACTGACACACAATGATGCTAATAACGAAAGAGAACTTACGAAAGCCAACTTAAAACCAGTGACTTCTGGTAATTTTTTATTGCGTGGCGTCCGGCGTCCGTCCACAATTTCGAAATACTTCTTTGTCATTTCTGGTTCGATTTCAATTCTGTTTGCTTTTCATGATAGCACTACACATAGGTGGGGGATTCAAAGCGTCTGCACAGAATTTTGAAACTCATCAAATATGCTAATTTATTCACATTTTTCGAAAATCGCAAAAAAGGCTTCTTCTAATCTGTCAACTCATTTCAATTTTCCCCATCTGGTAGAGGTATGTGAAGTTCACCAAACTTCTACATGGAATTTTTAAATTTTGTATAAAAATTATGTACCCTGTATGCTAATTTATGCAAAATTTGTTTGAAAATTATGAAAAAATGTTTCTTTATTTGTCAACCAATTTTGATTTTTTTTTCTTATCTAGTAGAGCTACATGAGGTACACCAAACTTTTACACAGAATCATGAAATTTTGTCTAAAATGTATTTATTCTAATTTATGCAAAATTTATTCAATAATCACAAAAATACGTCATTATTTATCAACCTATTTTGATTTTTGTTTATCAGGTAGGACTACATGAGTTACACAAAAGTTCTACTCAGAATTTTAAATTTTGTCTCAACATTTATGCTAATTTGTGCAAATTTTATTTGAAACTTATATTGGAACTACATGTAGCATGTAGTATTGCGGCTTGGCTTGTTAGCCTTTTGATATTTGGACTTCACTTAACCTGTTGCCTCCGAGATTTTGAAAATCCCATAGAGTTAACACAGGGCACATCTGGTTCCCGTAGCCAACGGGTTAACATAAACTACACCGGATTTAGATGTTGTAGTATGAATGGTTTCTTGCCATTTCCATTTAAAGCTAAAACTGCATGTAAACTCTGACAGTACTGTGTGACATGTGTAAGATTGTAAACACTTCTGAAGGAACAGACAGGCATACAATCATGCTTGTGACAAGAGAGGGCGCTGAACTACGTTGTAGAGAGATTGTTACAATCTGTTGTTGTTTGTGTACTTGGAATGACTTCCCATTTTCTACTCAAAGCGAACAGATGGTTAAATAATATCCATCACCCACTAATACAGTTTTCATAAATTTTGATTTATCTAACATCACTATGTGTATTTGAAGTCTTTACATACTATTTAACCCACATTTTTGCTATGTCTCGCTATATAAAGACATTAGGTTTTCTCCTGTGTTGTTTTCATTTCCTGTTGTGTTGTTATTTATGGGAACAGAATCCATGAGGTCATTGACCCACATGTCCATTGTCAAGCATTGCCACTAGAGTTATCCCTGCAGTTGTGGTACAGACATGTTTGACCAGTCATCTGTCCATTGGTCTGTCCCCTTTAGGTGGAATGTGTGGTTTGGGTTTGGGGGGGGGGGGCGGGGTGGGGGATCTGTCTGCTTTTTAGACCTCTTAAGACAATTACCCTTCAGTTCATTACCAAAGATTAGGGTGTAGCATGGATGGATCAAGGTAGTGGAATTTTAATCAGTTTTGAAACTGGTCAATTCTGTTGATGAAAACTTTGGTCATTTTAAAAGTTTTCCTTGTTCATTTCTAGTTTGGTTTTGTTTTTATACCATTGACCAGTGTTGTGAAGAGGACCTACAGTATTTGCTGTATTGGACTTGTAACCTTTGATATACAAAAAGGCTGTTTTGTCAGCACTCTTTTGTGTCCAGTATATGAATGAAATTTAGAATGGTTATTTGAAATTCAGTACTGCTCTAAATTGTCTAAGTCTACTTGTTTGTGGTAATACTTAAAGACCCATTAAATAGAGCTAACCATGAAAAACACACACACTTATTTTTGATGGTGTATCATAACATATTCAGCCAATATTTTGAGTGAGTGACTTACACTCTTTCTCTGTCTCGACAGGCAATGGTTCGTACATATAAACTGTACATCATACCAACAGTATACTAGTATTGAAATTGTGTGAATTATTTTTAGCCCTGGGTAATAACACTTTCACCACAATATTTTACTTTATTGTATGATACATATACATGCTTGGACAAGACATAGTTGGGCAGTGGAAACCATGCAAGATTGATGGAGTGATTGTGGATGGAATGCATTCCACTTTGATTATCCCCCTCCCCCTCCTCTCCAGCCAGGGGATGATGGATGGATGCTGAACAGGTCTTTAGTTTTATTGCGCCTCTCCTGAACTTCATCATTTAGCTGATGAAATATGTGCCTTTGATTGGATATTTGTGGCCCTTTTCTGTACATTTCCAGATGTGGAGTTGTACTGTATGTGTAAGTTGTAAATGGGTGGTGGCTCCCCTCCTCCTCTCCTCTCCCTCCTCCT